>VZRR01008463.1:642652-720816 GCA_013398015.1 Oreocharis arfaki | reverse complement strand
CAGCCCCCCCCCACCCCCCCCTAAAAAATAACTATGTCTCCCAAAAAAATGTATTTTACTTTGTTTTCTCTGGAGGCTACTGTTTAGATTGGACTGGATTCCGTACCCAGGATTTTAACACAGAAATGTCCTGCCATTCTTTCTGATAGTTTTGGATCAGGCTCCCAGATGAAGACTTTCACATTGTTTTCACTGCTGGAATTCAACCATTACACATTCAGAAATGCCCCTGAGCTCTTAGCTGTGAGACTGAGATCCCTGATCTATGGCTGCACAGTTGAGGGGATAATTTAGCCAGCTGAGGTCTGTGTCTGAGAAAAAAAGGAAATTGGAAATTTGGCAGGAGACCTGTGAGATCCAGAAAAAGTGGTAGTGGGAAATGCTCAAAAAAATAAATACTCAAATATTTTCTATCTCACTTCTCCCTGACGTATATGTTTTGCCGAACCCTGTGTTGAACTATGTTGTTTTGAACAAGACTTTTGAAATATTTGAAAAGAAGAAAATTTCAAGGATATTTCCAAATGAGTAAGCATTTCAAAAGGAAAAATTTAGATGTTTCGTCACAGATTCTTCGACAGATTCAGAGCAAGCAGTCTAGTTCAGGGTAAGGATTTGTGACGTGCTTGCTGATACCGTGAAATCTGCAGTTGTGGTTGAAAAAAAGCCTTTTCTTGGCCTGTCTGGAAAGAGAAGCACTCTGATTTCTTGTCACTAGTCATAGGAACATTTTATTTTGTGCACAGTGTGATGTCTGTTAATGGTATAGGCACAGAGCTCTCAGTGGGCTCATTCTTCATAGAGTACTTCTGTTACTTCTACACAGAGTTAGATTTAGACACAAGCATCCCAAAATCTTACCAAATTTGTGGGTCAATGCCAGAGTAATTTATTATTAGTTAACAATTAATGCTGGGCACTTTCCTGCCAGAAGTGATTGGAACCATGCACTCGTAGTCTCACTATGTCCCAAATTGGGACGTGGCCAGTCATAGTAGCACATTTTTCAGTTCCCATTAGTGCACAAAATCGATAAAAATCAAGCTTCTGTTAATACATGTATTCCCCTTAGGCATGAGATATGAATGTGTTTGAGGAGTGTGGGCGTAGGGATATATCTTCTGCAAACAAGAAATTTTGTTAATTTTTTTTTATTATTTGCTTAATTACGTTTTTGCCTTAATCTTGGGTTCTGAAAATCAGCCGTGGATGTGAACAGTAAGTGTATCAAGGTCTTGTCATTGCTCAAGTTTCAAAGTTTTTTTGGTTTATTGGTAGAAACAGCTAGAACATAAAGTATTTGATAACTTTCCAGTGCACTGCTGTGATGTTGCACCTGCTGCAAGCAAACAAAAATTAGAAATGTGGTTTTAATGACAGAAAAATTGAGGAATTAATTTTTATTGGACTTATTAGTTACGGAGGTGTCTTGGTTTCAGCTGAGATAGAGTTAATTTCTTCTCAGGAGCTCTTGCAGTGCCATGTTTTGGTTTCGGAATGAGAATAGTGTTGATACTATGGGTTTTTGCTAAGTCGTGTTTATCCCAAATCAAGGATTTTTCGTTTCGTTGTCTCATGCTCTGCCAGTGAAGAGGTTTGCAAAAGAAACTGGGAGGGAGCATGTCCAGGACAGGTGACCCAAACTGACCAAAGAGATGTTCCACACCATAGAATGTCATGCACAGCACATAAACTGGGGTAGTTACCCGGAAATGTGGCTGATCTGGGTTTGGGAAGGGGGATCTGTCATCAGTCAGTGGGTGGTGAGAAGTTGTGTTGTGCGTCACTTTGGGGTTTTTCCCTTTTTATTATCATTATTTACCATTATTATTGCATTTTATTTAATTTTCAGCCATTAAACTGTTCTTATCTTGACCTACATGTTTTACAAATTTTGATCCTCCTTCCCATTCCACCAGAGTGGGATTGAAAGAAAGGAGGGCTGAGCGAGCGGCTGTGTGGTGTTTTATCTCCAGCTGGGCTTAAAACCACAGCAGGGAGTATTCCTTGAGGATGACAATTATTTTTAGCTGAAGAATTCGGACTGGATTGGTTTATTTACAGGGTTTTCTACTAAGAAAACTTAATGACTTTAGGGCTAACATCTACCTTAGGCGTTGGCCCTTGAGTAAATTTTCCCCTAATTCTTGGCTCTGCCCCAGTATCGACATCTGGGAGGAAGCCTCCTGGTCACAGAGGCCCACAGGATCAACACTGCTGGTATGAGTTTCAATTTGCCTGGTTCCATACTGGTACTACACTATCCCCTATTAAAAGGATTAGGTTTTTAACAAATTATTCAGCATGCTGCAAGGTTACCCAATGTAGCTACTTATTAGTCACTTCTCAAATCATTAACAAGCTATTTATGACACCTTCATGTGCAGGTACAAAGCCTTCTGGAGGATTCCTTCGATTTAATTTCTCTAGCTTAAAGCCGAATGGAGAGAACAAAGGCAGAGCTCACAGTCATTAATTAAGAGGATGAAGGAAGGCAGAGGGGATGCTGACAGGAGGTGACAGGCTCATTGAAAAGAAAAAGCTACATCCTGAGAATGGGGAGATATTATAGACAATTCTTTGAGGCTTGCCGAGGTGCAAAACTAATCCGTGAGTATCTCACTACCTCTTTTTGTTAAAAACTGCTTTGTCCTTAACTATTTACTTAATACTGCACAAAAGCAGCTTATAACTTCACCTCTGAAATAATACCAAGAACAAATTCTGTTTTTCTTTGCCAAAGGACTTTGGTAGGACATGTAGTCCTTTGATTACTAAATGCTTCATGAGTAGCTATCAAAGGAGCCAGGCTGGGAATAGGATTTCCCTGTTCCTACATGCATGCTGTCTTAGGCTGACATACCACACGTGTCAGAATCTCAGCAAATCTTGCTGTCCAGGTGGCCTGAGTGTCCTGGCCAAGTCCTATAGAAGAGAGAGATTTCACTGGAGCCGTGTTGGCCATGAGAGAGCTTTGCTTTGTGGGACAAAGATGGGCTTTTCTGTCAGCGTCCAGGGGCTCTCTGGCATCAAGGGCAGGAAGATAGAGGAAATTTCTGAGGTATTAGCAAAACTTCCTGCCAGTGTGTTGACATCTTCTCATGAAAAAAGCCAGGATCGAAAAAAAAAAACCAAACCAGCAACCAGGCAATGCATTTTAAACAATCCCCAATCCCCTAAAAAATAAAGAGAGAGTCACTGATGATCACTTTGGCATAAAGCGATTGTCAGCTTTTCTGCTGCTGTCACCCGCTCTTTGTTTTCTCTGTGGTTACTTGGCCTTTTCATTTCCTGATTTCACATCCTTCTTTTTGCTTCTCCCTTACTCACCTGTGTTTTTAAATATTAAGATGCTGGGCTTTGTGCAGCTGCGATATTCAGCAAAATAATTTTCTCATCTGTAGACAGGGGAGCACTTCCAATCTCTGGAGTCTGTTTTCTTCAGGGAATAACCAGAGATTTTGCAGCCACAGTGCAAATGAATATTCTTCACTTTCATTTCTCCCTTGTTGTCTTTGCTGCCTCATACCTGTGGCTGTGATGAGTTTGGTGTCAAGACCGACAGAAACTGCTTGAAGGACCCAGTTCCTGCGTGAGAGGCTGAAAATACCAGCACCCCAAGCAGGGGTACTGCATCTCCAGCACTGCCTTGGATGGGCTCGCAGAGACTCTGTGTGATGTGGCTGCCCTGCATCCTGGCACAGGGGCTCCGTGGCCAGCACCACCATGCACAGGTGAGTCTCCACCAGGTGTGGACTGTCGCTGTCAGAAGTGGGGACCCTTGCTGTGTTCTGGCAGTCCAAGGCACAGCAGGCTCCATTCCCAGCTGGAGCTTGGGCTCCTCAGGTGTAACTTTATTATAGTAACAACCGTGGGATTGATTTGGTTGTTCACGGTAAATTCCTGTAACGTTTCTAATTGGTTTGTGATCCTGGGGAGAAAGAAGTGAACTGTTGAAGTAGTAAAGCTTAAGCATTGCTGAAGTGCTGTTTTGTGGCTCTTGAGTTGAATGGCAGCCCTAGCTGAAGAGGAGGGCTCATTTGTAAAGCTGCCTCTTTCTTTGCCAGTTTCTAAGAAAATTTTATTAACAGAACAACTGTTTCATTAGCACACTGATTAGCTGCGAATTTCTCTGCTGTCGGAGATGCACGAAGGACAAGCTCTCAACACAAAAGGAGCAATCAAGGGGAAGCAACTTGTTGCAGCTTGCAGAACTGACTACTAAATGTTCTTACTCTGTCCTATTGTATTTGCTCTTGTGCAGAGGTCCTGGTCCTCTTCATACAGGGGACAGGAGATGGCAAATTGTACAAGCAGCTGAGCAAGAACCTAGAGAGCTCTGTGGGACACACCTGCTTCTGAGTATTCCCAGCCTGAGGAGGTAAATGCAACAGGGAGAATAGGGAATGATGTACACTGAAAGATCCTCATAGAAGAAGTGAAGGCAGATGGGAAGTGGCCTGGAAGGGGAAGCCAAGTTTGGGTGTCTAGTGCTTGCTAAGGAGGCAGAATTCAACGTGTATTTTTTGCCTTTCTGGGAAGAGCATTCAGTCTCCAGCAAAGGAAGCCCCAAGTCTGTCAGCTTAGAACCACCCATGCTAGAACCATACACAATGCAAGACATGACTGAGCTGGTTTTTCTCTTGTGTATTCAACTGATGAGCACTGATGAGCAGACTGGGGTGCTGCAGGACAAGCTGCACCCTGTGAGAACGGTGGCTATAACCCCTGGCTGGAGCATCCCAGGGTATCCAGGCCATGTGTCCACTTCCAAGCTGCAGACAGCATAGGCAGCTCGGAGTCTGGCACTACTTGTAGCTGCCAACCATCCTAACTCATGTATTGGACAAATAAAATGGGAGTAAGTAATGCCAGTAAGAAGCTGGCAACATGACAGAGATAATTTTTACCTTTTCTTTTCTCATCTGTGTGTGTAGAAGGACTTAGAATAGAAGGACTGCCCCAAAAGGTGTGATTTAACATTCATTGAATTCAGAGGGATTTTTTTTTTTTTTTGGTTCAATGTAAAGGTTTTCTTACAGCTTTTGAGAAATCAAAAGGATGTTTTCAATGTTTTTTTTCTTGTAATTGCAAACGATGCCTTATTTTCATGTTATGAAACTTCCTTTTTGAAAGTACTTTGATTTTTTTTCTCAGGAAAATCAGCTTTGAAAAGTTATTAATTTCAAATTAGTTTTTAATTTTTTAAAACTGAAATTAGACAAAAAATTTGCTCAGAGGCTATATTTGGCTAATTTCAAATTTTCACAGTAAAATAACATCGTCTAAAATGACAGTGCTTGTTTCTGGTACACAATGAAGGTCATATTCTCCATCCACCGATGTCTGTGGTGTCTTGGCATCAATGTTCTTCCTGCTCAGCACCTGTTATTTTCATTATCTATCCATTCTTTTTTTTAATACAATAACTGACTTTTCTGGTGTGTGATTAATGTCCTCAAACGGGTACAGATATCAACTGACATGTATGGGCTAGAGGTATTACATGAATTATGCAGGCAGCTGGAGGAAGTTGGCATTTAAATACAATTCCCTTTATAAAACTGATCTCTCGTTTTTTCCCCTAATCACTCATTTATACTCTACTTATTTTTTTTCACTCTGATCCTTCTTTTCTAATTAACTCTTTCATCCTCCCCTGAGAGATTTTGCAGCCTGACTAGAAGCAGATCTGCAGAGAAATCCTCTCTACTACCATTATTAGTAACAGCTCCAGTTTGTTTCAACTTACAAGGAACGGTACATTTTGTAGGCCATAATTTTAGAAGAAATCATAAATATGGAAAGGAACCATTCCAGGAAATTTTAACTGCCAGTTTACAGAGTCCTCAGCTTTTGAGCTGTGCAAAATATATTTATGTACTACACTACACTCTGTCCCAGAGAGCTTGCAGTCTTATGAGAAGAGGAGGTGGGAGTGACAGGATTTTTGCTTGCAGCTGAAGTCACTGTTTGTACCCAGGGCAAAGTGGAAGTACCTTGTTTTTTAGCTGCTGACCTAGTAACCCCATATTAATTAAGCTGTGCACTGTGAGTAGAAGGGTTGTCATCTGTGGGATAAACCCAAAGTAATCTCTATACTCGCCATGTAATTATGTTTTAGTTACAAGGTAACCATCTAATTATTCTTTTTCATATTTGTAATTAAACCATAATATAACCAAAGGTTTTCCTGCAGAATTTATAACAATTGTAGACTAAATATACTTATCTGTTAGCAGCACATCCCTTAGTTTGTCAGAAAGGTAATGTATACAATGTTGTTACAACCTTCAGCTTCATGCATATCACCTCTAATTACATGATGAAAAGAAAAACTTTACAATAGAACAAGTTTGTAGTTACGTAAATCTAACTGGAAAATATGATTGTGTATCTATTAATATCCATAGCTAAGCTTTACTTTCAGCAGATATAAATTCTGGCGTATCTCTAGTGACTGCTCTGGAGTGTGGGTGTAAAGTAATAAGCTCCTTTGCACTAAGTGATAATCACTATGAGGTCCTGCCCTAAATTGCCTCTCAGCACTAGCAGATTATGAAATGTTTAATAAATGCATATAATGGGAGGAGAACTAGACCCTGGGGTTTAAATGAGACATACTTATAGCAAAGGAATAGTTATGTTATGTTTAAAGCAGATTAAAATACATCTTAATGATTTCTTTCTTCTTGCAGCCTTCTCCGTGTAAAGTTTTAAGTAGGGTGTGCCCTGCAAACCTTTGGGTGTACAGAAGTAACCTGTTGGTGTTAATGCTGTGCCACCTTCTCTACAGGTGACTTTCCATTTTACCTTTTACAAAGCCTGTTGTTCTTCCACCTTCTTCTATTTTGGAGTCACAGAAAGAGGTGAGGATCTGCTCTGGCATTTCAACTCTATTTCTTGGCTCTACATAGGGAATACTGACTACTGACCTCATGCCTTTTTTTTTCTTTTTTTTTTTGTGAAAGTATAATTGTGGTCATTTATGGGGCTCTTATCTACTATCATAATGGAGGCTGTAGTACTTAATGTAAGTGAAAGACGAGGGGACACATCTGTAGGAAAGTTTCTTGTATCATATGGAAGCTCTGATTAGAAGTTTTGGATGAAGGAATGTACTTCACCCTAATGGTATTCTGACCCTGCTAATATTAGCGATGTATGTTATTTAATAGCCCTACACAAGATGATTGGATATAATTAACGTGGGCAGACTTCTGTTTTCAAAGGGCAAATCTAGCTGAGTAACCATTGCTGTTCCGTGCTCTTAGAAATGAAAGTTTGGACAGTTTTCTCCTTTCTGAAGTCTGAGGGACACACCTGCATATGTTTTCCCTAGACACCCATTCTCCCTGCTCTGCAGACCTGCTCTGGCTATTCCTGGCTCAGTTTCATCTAGTTTACATCCTCATTGTGGTGACATGCTTCTTTCCTGCTTAACATGTATGTTACATACAAATCATGCAAATTATGGTGCTTCAGCAAGGTCTGAGCGTGTAGAGAAATCAGGATGTCAGTGTGTGTTTGAGCGTGGGAATGTGCCAATGTATTTTACATGTATGTGTAAGAGATGGAAAAAGAATTGCAGCTTGTTAATGAAATGATTCTTCAAGCATGTTTTAACTTTTTTAAGTCCAGATTTTTAAAAGTGCCCAAGATGTTAGGTGGTTAAGTTTTAGTTACCTAATGTGTACTTACTCTGTGCTTTGATACAGGATTCCTTTACAAAAACTCTGAAAAACATCAGTGCTGAACCACTGGTCTATTTATTATGGTTAATTTTTAACAATGACACATGTTATGCCATTTGAAGAGGCAGGATGCCCTAGGTTCTCGTGAAAACAGTAGTGCTTAACTTAAGTTTGCTTGGGAATAATTATGCCAGTGTTGGAAACATGTTTTCATTTCTCCCTTCAGAGGAGTGCTGGATGATCGTCAGATGCCAGTATCTGTCAGTAAGCCCCTTCCTTTTGAAAACCACACGGTTAGTTTCCAAAGGTTTCTTTCACTGACGCAGCATAAATGTGATTAAATATATTATATTTAAGTTACAGAATCCCCGAGCCTTTAATCTTGGTAAACATGAGAAGTTAAACACCTTCTATGGCTTTCAGAGCTTTATTCCATCCACAAGAAACCATCTGCTTTCGACAAAATATCTCTCTGTTTCCTTGATCTCTTCAAATTAATCCTACTGTGATTAACTTCAATCCAATTAAAAAGAACATGTAGGCAGCTGCACAGGTCTGATTACATGTGGACATGATAGTAGGGCTTCTCATGGGGGAACCAGATTAAGGGCCAATATGTTATCCTAGACGAGGCTGGTAGCAACACTTCAAACTCCGGTATCCTGGTATGACATGAAGTATATAATAGTACCGTACTTGCAAGCTATAAGACTCCTTGCAGTCAAGGAATTTAGAGGTTTTCATGTGAGCATATATCATTACACATCCCTCTAAAGATGCTATGAGACCGAGCATTTATGTCTATAGCAAGATCTTGAAATAGGGCTTTACTGAGTGCAGAGGACTAAGGCGTGATAGAGGGGACAGGAATTCTGCACTTCATTTCCATGAGCCTGTGGCAAATAGTGTCTGCCTTGTTCATTCTCACTGAAAATGCCAAAACCAGAGAAATTTAGGAGCCTAATGTTTGCTGGAGTTTGGTTTGGTTTTGTTTTGTTTTGTTTTGTTTTCACAGAAAACCATGCAGAGAAGGGGCAGAATTTTAGGTACAAGTTTAGAGAAATGATGCTGCACCTCAGCCTCCAGACTGATGATTCTCATGAGCTGCCTCAGGGTCTTGCTGCAGGAAACCAGGCATGGAGCTTGCCACAAAAATCTGTGTGAAGCCTGCATGTTCCCCTGCACTGCACTTAGCAGGCTCCCAGCATTGCAAAGCCTTGTTCCACATCACAGAGGAATTACCATCAGCTTGTGCGGATAATTTAATGAGAAGCACTTCAAAAACGTTTATTGTTATGAATCATATTGCCATGAATAGCCCTGCAGTTGGTGGTCGGCCAGACTTGGAAATGGCTCAGTGCCCAGCGCATCTGCTTTCAGATACCTAAGTGGGGAGTTTTGGTGGCTGGGATTTGATTGCTCCTAGGTGAGACTGCAGGAGAATATCCTGCTTTGAAGAAGAAGCAAGAGCAAGCCCAATTTTGGAATTTTTTTAGCATATGTAAAGTGAAAAGGAGAGAAAATTTCACCCTCAGTTTGATCTTTGAGTTGTCTTTGAAGGACCTGGCCATGGTGTGACCAAACCTGAAAGCTGTCCCAGAAACAGAATTATAAGACAATGGGAAGAGCAAAGCACTTACTCGTAATCAGTCCAGCATTAGAAATGAAGGCTGAAAGCTTTTATGATTGAATTGGTAACATTGGGTATTGAATGCTTTACTGTGATTGGAATAGATTTGTTTTTTTTTTTTATTAGGGGTGTTTGTATATATATACATAGCTTGTCATTAGTGATTAGACACTGATTTGTAGCAAAACAAAATTATTCCATTGAATGTCACTGCAGCTCCTATTCTTTTTCAACATCTCTCTTCTTTCCTTCACTCCCTTTCCCTTTTTTTAACTCAAAAAAAAAAAGGCAGAGAAGACTATTACCACACTGATTTATGTAAATACAGCCCTAATTCAGGTTGGTGTTCCAGCAGTCACATAAAAATGATTCAGTGCCACGGTATTTGTATCTTTAATAGCTTCTGGGATGGACAGAATCCTTGTCCTAGTAAGGCCAGCTCTGAAGGACTTGAAACGTGCAGATTTTTCATCTGAGTTGCAGTGACTGCTGAAGCATCTAATTCAATTAAAGCTCTGCATCAAAGAACTGTGATTGTCAACATTAGCAGCCAGGTAAGGATCCTATTGACCTAAGTATTTAAGATGATCTTCAGAGATTTTGAGAACAGATGGAAAATATCCATCTGCTACTGATCCAGCCTTATCCCAGGGAGAAAACATAGAGCAAACTAGTTGCTATCTGATTAAATCTGAAGATTAGCAAGAAATCTAGAATGTGCTAAGTATTAGTCTAGCATATTTTTGTGACTTTTCCACTGTGCTTGTACTTATTCTCTTACACATGTCATAATTGTCGTTCTCTGAGTTGCTCTGTGCACATACAAGATATACATAAGTGAAAAATACAAAGCATTCCTTATAGGCTAATGCACCTAATATACCTATACAGCTAACAGTCTGAGCATTAACCCGTTCACGACTCCAATTAAACATCCAAAGTCTTTACTGGCCAAGCCATAGGATGGGGACATCATCTTCCATTGCTCCTTGGACCAGGGTTGATTCCTGATGTTGCAGAGTTTCTGTTCCCTGAGTCTTCTTGTCTTACCACCACCATTTTTCCCTGACAGTATTTTTCATGTTCACATTCTGTTCTGCTTACTCTCCCCAACTCAAAAATTACACTCTGTGCTTTCACTTTTCTGACCTTGCATGGCCTTGTGTTCTCATGGACTTTCTCACACCATAACATTTGGTCCAGGAAAACTCACCTGAAACAAAACAAGAGCAGGTGCTGAAATACAGCCTTGCCGTTAGTATTTCCCTCAACTTTTCCGACTTTTCTCAGGCACTGACTGCACTTTGAATCAAATTATTTCTGGGTACTCTTTAGAGAAAAAAATGGGTGGTTGGCCTTCAGTTCCCTCTTCCTCAGAGTCAGCAAGTCCTCTGCTTGGGCATTGGTTGCCAAAGCAAAAGGGGCTGTGCCTCCCTTGCTTTTGAGTATAATTTTGCTGCCTTGTATGCACTGTTAGCCCAGAGATATCTCTGTTATCTCTGAATAAGGCATAATAATGTTTCTCTGTGGAAATCAACCTTTCACTCCACCACCAGTGTCTTTATAGGGATATATTTCAGCATATATGAGGAAGTTCATATGTAAAGGTTTAAATAGCCAGATTTCCTAAAGCACTAATCAGTAATATCAGCTGAGATCCCTTAAGTAAAAATGATAGAGACTAAAAAAAATACAGTGATCTTAGGTTCTGGAGCTTGGGATTGATTGGGGTGTTTTTGTGTTAGGTTTTTGGTTTTGTCTCTGTTCTTTACCCTTAGCTGGTTTAATTGGGAGATACTGGTCAGTTAGCATACGTAATAGGAACTTATCTCACTTCTGGGTCTTATTTATGCTGTTTAAAATAGCCTGGTACAGACACCAGCTTTTGCAGTGTCTGGCTTCAAAAGTCATTAGATTCTGTGAAGGTGGATGCTGTTCACATCGTGCACAGCATCTAACATATTATCTGACTCTCCTCTTCCACACATGCAAATAAAACAGTGATAATGCCACAGAGGGCTTGAAAGTTACAGTGACTTAAAACTGCTGTTGGGAACAATGTCTATGAGGATCAGTGTTATCCCCTGCACAGATGATAAAGTGAACCAGGACCTTTAACCTCACACAGGGACTTTGCCAATTAGGTTCAAGAGGTGTTTTGCCATTTTCCAGAGCTACAGAAGGCTATCTTGCAAATGTCATTAATGAAACCTTCCATCACTTATCTGGAAGAACTGGTTTGGATATCTGTCTGAGTTGCTAGGAGGCTATGAACAAGTAGGTCATTCCCAGTGGTGTTCTTTTCAAGGGCTGAATGGTCCCATGCAAAGGCAGATGAAATGAAGCCAAAGTGAGTGTTTGTTAGCTAAGGAAAACATTCTTTTCTGTTGCTGTCAATCACATGCACAGAAAGAGAGATTCAATCATAGTGAAGACCTTGGACATTCAGCTCAGCTTGATTTTTCAATTTTATAAACAGTAGGAGGCTCAGAAACAAGAAGAAACAATGAGGAAAAGCAGAGCTATAGAATCAGAAAATATAGTCAACTTTTGATTCCTATGTCATTTAAATCCAAATTATAGTCATTTACTCAGTCCAGAGAGCCTGAATTTTCACCGTTTTCCAATTCAGACAGCTGTGACAGCAGACTCCATGAAAAAGTCCTGCTTCAAATTTAACTGATAAATGCACACCTCCTTTGTTATTTTTTTCCCCTTCTTATTCTGCTATGGCAAATGTAATCCCATGTAGCTTTTTGTGCTAGAAACAACACAGACTGCAAAATAACCTTTGCAGTTAGCAAGATAAAGGATGTGTCATTAGTAGACCCATAGCTCCTGATTCCCATCCTGCTCAGCCTCACAGATCAGCGTTGCAGAGACACAACCTTTACCTGGAATCCTGCCTCCTGCAGGAGCTCTGTGGACACCTAAGGTTCTGCCTTTCTTAATGAAGAATAATTTTGAAAGACAATGACTATAATAGTCGTAATTACTTCTAGTTGGATATTTCAACGTCAAAAGCAATATTTGGGGGTCTTTTGTCTATTTTAAAAACTCCCTACAAGAAGGTGGTGTTTCCGATACTGAAAAAGCACCATCTTATTTATCATATGTGGAAAACCATAGATTTATTCCAGTTAGCATCCATTTGTTCAAAATTGGAAAAAGAAAAGCAGGGAAAACTCTGCTTGACCAAAAACCTTGAGCATCTCAGTACTTTTGGGCATTAGGACATCATATTTTTGCCCAAGCAAGTTAAGCACAAATTCCACTTATTCAGATTCCTCAAGATCTTCCATGCTTGATGCTTTCTGTGGACTGACTGGAGACTTTCATAGCCTTTGCTGTCAGGACACACTGGAATTGGATGAAATCTTAATTCTTCATGCTTAAAGTCCAGCAGGCAGAATCCCGCGTTTTTAAAATCTTATCCAGTGGACTTTGTGTGTATTCAAAAATTTTTTTTAAAGGGCTAGATGAACATTTCTTTAGAAATGTTAAAATATTAATTAAGAAGTCCTCTGTTCTTCATGTTGTTTCTGGCAGTTCCATGTCAGTGGCTATGTGCGAAGGTCCCTGTTGCCAGGACCTGATCAATGTACAGGATCTTCTGCTTATTGTCGAGCACCCTCTCCTGGCTCTCTGCTATTTGCACAGAAGCTGTATCATGGGTTGAGCGCTCTGGAATAAACTGCAGTGCCCGGTGGAGTTTAGGAGGGTGTCTCCTCAAAAATTATGAGTCGCTGCTCTCCTTGAAGCACACCTGGTTTTTAACAACCTGGCTGGTTTGCAGCCAAGAAATCCTTCTAGTAGTGAAATTCCTCAGTAAGGATTTTTCTTGCCTCAAATGCTGCTTCTAATTGATCCCAGAAAAGCACTTGCAGACTAGGGAGTACAATGCCTAAGACACAATCTGATAAGGGCATGATGCCCAGCTGGTAAAAAGGTTGTTTATTGGGTGACTAAGCCTACACATCTCTCAATGGATCTTATCTTTCTGGAATACCTCAGGAGGCCTAAGGCTTAATCTAGGCATGAATTGGTGTGTCAAAAAGCAAGGGGTTTTTGCTGGTATTCTGGCAATAAACAGCAGCTAGAATGAAAATAGGAGGTGAAGCAGCAGGGTTACCACTCAGTTAAGAGTTACAATATGAGAAACCATCATCTGGTTTTTGGATCTAATAATAAATTGAGCTGGAGCACATGAAAGTGCTCTTGCAGTATGTGACTGACTGCTTGCCATGGCTAAGGCAGTCCAAAATTCTTTGAGCAAGTCATAGCAGAAAGGGCAAAATTCTCCGTTCTTTGTTGCTCTCCTGTTACTCCACAGCCACACAGCCAGGCAGAATTACTGCTAAATTTAGCAGTTCCCATGAACCTCATCTGGATCCATCCAGCAGCTTCAGGTGTCTAATGAAGGCACCTACTTATATAGGTCTTGGTCATCATCCTCTTTCTAGTTTGTAGGAGTTCAAGGGGATGAAATTCTTAATTTTGGCCCTTTATGGATCATCAGGGGGGTTCTGCTGTTATTAATAGCCCATGTCCCTGGTGGCTTCAGAGAGGTATTTGCCCTTGGGACCTACTGTGCCTTGAGGCAACCACTGCACAGAGACCAAGAACCAGGCTCCTCCTAAAGGTGCTAACAAGACCTTCAAAACGGCGTCATAGCTGTTTGAGTGCTGGCAATTTTAAACATTAAATTTAAGTGCTTCCAGGCTGGTTTAAATTTGCAACATCATCCAAAGTCTCTGTGATATGTGTTCTAATTATCATGTTAAGTAAAACATTGATTTAGCAAGGTGTTTCTAACATCAGTCGCTCTCATCTTAATCTCAGGTGCCACTCTTGCCCAACCTGAGGAATTCTCAGAGGAAAAGGGCACTTCTGAGCACTGGGAACGTTGTCACTGAGCATACACCAAAGAGTAAGATGCCAATTTGCAGTATCCGAGGATTATACTCCAACATTTTTATTGCACTGCGCTCTGTGGCTTTGTATTCCTATACAGCAAGCATGACCCTGGGTTTTATGGAGGAAAGGCATCATTCTATCCTAGATGCTATCACGGGACTGTTTGGTGTAAGTAAAAATATCCTATTCAGCCCTTTGATTTCAGCCTTCAAGTCAGCTTTCATTTTGGATTACCCTCAATTAGAAGGAACTTTGAATTTTTCTGCTGTTTAATTGGAAGATGGGAATAAAGAAGCAGGTAGAAACAAAGAGAATACAGAAGTATTTTCAGGTCATTGCAAAATGAGAGCAATGGTGTTACTAAATTTGAGTGGATGTGAGCAGGGGCTGTTTCAATTCATGTGTGACTTTGAAACAGGGAAAGACACCAAAGTCTTATGGTTTTTAAGTTAAGAGGCTCAAAGAATAAATTGATTGCAGCTGAGATCTGAAGCAAAACACTTTGTTTATTTTCTTTGTATGTGTTAGAGTACACCTTTTTAACTGCAAGAGAAACTCCCTAATTTTTAATAATGAGATTAACTGGAAGAGAAAGAACAGCACAAAGAGAGACACCATATCATGAAACGTTCCTATTTATTTTTTCCACAGTGGAAACAATCATCCCAGCTTTCTTTTGTCTGATTCCTAAACCACTCGAATGGAGTTTCATCAGGAAGGACTAAATGGAAGTAGTCCCACTGAGTTGCAGAGGACCGTGTTCAGCAACTTACCCATGTTTCTTTCCAGCTCAAGTAAGCAAAGAATTGATAATGTGTGGCCTCACTGTAGCTGTGGCTTGGCTAGACAATGTTTATTGCCATTGATTAATATTTTTGTCAAGTAATAGAAGCAAGCACAGGCAATTATTATAGGCATGGAAAAAGATGGTGACGTGGAAGGCTTTGGGGGTGAGGGCCAGAGATGGAGCAGGTTCCTTGCCCAGCTGCAGGGATGGTGTTTTTCCTACAGGCCTATTGGGCTGCACGGGTCTCCTCCATGGGCAGAGAGCAGTTGCAGAGTGAGGAAAGCCCATTACACTTTCCCCTACACCTGTAAAATCCCTTGCAGTATCCTGGTGCGGAGCAAGGCTTTCCCAGCTCACTTAGCATCTACACGCCAGCCCCTCGTCGGGAGGAGCTTGGCAGTCCTCCACTTGGCAGAGCCGGCAGAGCACAGCCAAACTGCAGCAGCCGAGGAGGCCCTGCATCTTGAAGTAAGTGAATTTGCTCGGCTAATTGCACGCAAGTACTCCCTCCGAGCACCTGTAAATTGTTAAGTTTAATAGGGTGGCAGCTGTTGCTGGCTGCCTGGGTTCTTGCTGCCTGGGAAGTAGCTGGGAGATGAGAGCAGCAACTTGTGGCGTGATTATCCTTTTCTCCATTTCCCCTCAATTTCATTGTCATTTTCTTCTCTCTTAAGAGCGCTTAAAAGCATTTTTTGCTCCTCGTAATACCCACAGGAGCTGTTGTGGAGTGCACTTTCTGCGTTCAAGGTTTCAAAACCTAAAATCTCTAACTTTAAGAGGTTTGGAGAGTGGCTTAGTTGGAAGGCTGCTGCTGTACGGACACCTGCAAAACACTGAACTTAAGCTGGCACAGCTGGAGGGAGGGATGGCTCAGAATGATGTGTGGTTACACTGTTGTGTGTGCTTCAGTGCCCTCTGTCTCCTGTAGGAATGAGAGTCTATTGCCAGCTGAGTGGAAAGTAGATACCTGAATATTTGGATGGATCTGGACTTTAGTTTTGAGAACTTGATGGCTGTGGTAGGACAGTTACTTTTCTGATTCTACCATCCTAGCAGGAGGGACATAGAGTCACCAGTAATAAATGAGAGAGGTTCTTTTAGTTGTGCAAGGTGTGGGAAGAAGGTAGCACATCTATCCGTGGGATTTACTGGGCTGGAGGAGCCCTCAATCTGCAGAGGGTAGAGAGAGCTGGAGCTCTTAATGCAGGTACCTCCATCGATTCTTGAAGCATGTTAGAGGAAATTATCTTTGTGAAACATTACAGATAACCAGGAAGGACTGTCAGGAGATGCATTGCTCTGAAGTGGAGCTGGGCTTATCAGAACCCCTTCACCACTCCTGAAGTAGGTAAGGATTGTTGCTTCTGTGGCTGTAATGGTTGAGTGCAGGAAACTCAGGTAAGAGTTGGGATCTATGGGCTTTCTAGTCTTGCTATTTTTGCAGGGCAGAAGCATGTGTGTGCCTAGAGTGCTCTAGCAAGTTTTGCCTTCACATGTAGGTTTGTGCCTGCCTGTCTCTTCCATCCTAGGTTGCAAGGCATGTGCTATCCCAGGCACTTTTCCTTCAGTGGCAGCTGAATCTGGGTGCATGACCTACACAAATAAATGAGTGTCGAGGTGTATGGGAAGATCCCCTGCTATAGGAGCATTGCCTGTAGTCTTACTTCAGTAAAAACAACTTTTGTGTTAATGTGCCACTAGTAAGAGAGAAACTCCTGACCCCAAGCAGTCAGAGCAAGACAGGGAGGATTCTCCGCTTCCAGGAATAACCAGGCAGAGCAGGGCCGTACTCTGTCTGGTGTCACAGGGATGCCATGGCACAGCAAAATCCTCAGGAGTCACTGGGAGGAGAGGAGAGAGGAGAGGGAAGGGGAGAGCCACACACAAGGACCTGGCTTTGTAATATGGTGGGTGGGATGCTCTGCTGGCAGGGTGTGGGGGAGCCTGGGCCCTGCTTCCCAGCACCATCAGCATTTTAGATGCAGCAGATTAAACAAAGAACAACAGATCTCTTCCCCCAGTCTGACCCAAAATTAGATGGCAAACAAAGGAAATATCCAGACTAGTGAGCTTTTGAAAACCTGTCCGTGGGTTTTGGAATTGGATTCCCCCTCTGCTGTTTATTCTTATACTTGCTGAGTGGCCAGGGTCTCCTCTCTTTTCCTGAGCACAGATTGCCTTTCTTTGGCTTTGAAAGGAGACTATGCTTAACTGCTGTGATAATAAAAGGACAAAGCCTGTCATGATTAATAGTCACATGAAATCATGTGTGAAGAGCATTCAGTTAGAGCTATCCTCAGGAGAGAAAAGTCTCCCAAATACCTTAACAGAAAGAAGGAAAAGGGACAATTTGTCTGTGATTCTGTGAGATGAGTCACTTTCCACACAGAGAAAAGGTAAGGAATATTGCTGCCCACAGAGAGCATTTTGGGGGGGAATTGGCAGTGAAAGAGTAAAAAATAAAGTTTGTGAAACTTTTACAAAAAGTTTGGCTTTTGTTAAAACTTGGAGCAGTGCTCCACTGGGAGCTCTTCTAGCCCAGGGGCTGCTTCTGTTTAAAATCATTAATAGCCAGCTCAATTTCTGCCGGCGTGATTGGCTGAGCCAATATATTCCTATTAATTTGACTGAGCTTGAAGATAGAGAGGAAATATAAAAACCTCTTCAAGTTGCTGGTACCTTCTGGGATCTCAGGCATACAGAGGGCTTGAGAAATCTTGACAAATTCATACTTGGGGGGAAAATTTGCTAAGTGGTTCACAGGGGCTTAGCTGCATGTTAATAGCCAGCCATCAGACAAAATGTTGCAGAATGGTTTCAGCATAAACCTTATGATGTCTATTCCTTGTTTTCAGAGAGGGATGCTATCTCCAGCAATAACCTAGCCTGTTATTTGGACTTCCAGAGCTTGCTGATATTCTTACAGTGACAATTTTACAGTGTAAATAAAATTGGTTTGGATGTTTATCACCCCGATCAGCAGCAGCTGTAAGTTACATAGCCCAGATAATAGTAGTGAGATCTATTGAAATGCTACTGGGCTATAACTCAGGAGTAGCTGCCCCAGCCTGCTTCCTTCCCCTGCATTTTTTTGAGTGGTTAGGAGCACTTGTCCATTGACTAAGCTCTTTCCTCACCCTAAAAACAAAGCATGTGAATTAATAGAGCAGGAAAGTGAAAAATTACCCTTCTAGTTTTTGAATTGTTGCAAGGTTTGCTACCTTGGTTCTGCTGCTCCCTGGAGCAAAGTGAGGGTTTTGAATTGCTATCTCTGTTTTTTTTTCACCTGGAATTCTGTCCTAGTCAAACTCTACTGTGATGTTCATGTCCAATTCCACCAAGTCTTGAATGTACCAGTTTGAAAGCAATTTGTATCTACCATTTATCCAGGTACCTTTATGCTTGACTATGAAAGTGTAGAAATCCCCAAAGCGTAGCTCCTGCTCAAATTGCTGCTCTCTATGCCTAAAATTCCAGGCAAGGAGTGGATTCAGGTCTAGACCCGTAAACTGCTGAGAGAATACTGGGAGGCATGTGACACAGCAACCTCAACAGGGGCTGCTTTACCGTTGCCAAGGGTGTCCTGAAATGATGTATGTGCAAGGAAAGGATGGAAAACAGCTCAGGTATAGATGACAGAGCTTTTATACTGCATGTAAAAGGAATGAGATGTAGAGGGTTCAGCTGTCTACTGAACTCCAGAGGGGACAATGCTTTGCTGGTGGAAGAGACCGATGAGAGTTTGCTCATATGTGCCTCTGTGTGTGTGTTAATGAGCAAAGTGTGCAACGATTTGCCTTAATGCGAAATGTGCACCTTGATCAGCAAATTATCTGCTTGCGCATTAAATTATGCGCTGTGATCTCTGAGGTGTATTAAATATTGAAATCAGGAATTTTATCATTAATGGAAAGCTAATGAGCAACAACGACATTATGCGCCTGGGTTGACTTTTGTCAGAAGCAACCCATTGTAGTTGGAAGGTGACTTTTCCAAGCCTCTGGTGGTAATATGCCAATTATTTCAGATATCAATGCCCCTGGAGGCTCCAAGTGCCTACCATGGACATTTTACATCAGACTGTGTATGGAGCAGGATTTCCCAGTGTGTAGATAAAAGCCAATTTGAACGGACTGGAGGAAAGAGAGACTGGTTTTTACCACGCAGATTTATAGCTAAAGGCATTCTACCAGCTTCTGTATTTCAGCTTCTTTCATCCAATGAGGTGGCTTTTAGGGTGTACAGTTTCTTTGGACTTTGGGTAATAAAAGCACAAGGTGATGCCTTTACCTACAGTTAACATGTAGGTGCCTAAATTAGAATAAATACATATGCAATGTGTGAAGTGCCTGAGGATGACTCTAGGTAATTCTGTCTCTGAAATGTTTATTATTGGGATTATTGAGCCATCAGAAATCCCAGTTACGATAAAGGTCCTATTAGAGCAGATTGCCTTTCTTGTCCCTGCTCTGCAGTTTAAACAGGGATAGGAAAGTGGTGTGACTTGTTCAAGGACACTCAACTTTCCAGTGACAGACCAGGAGCTAAATACAGATCTTCTGCGATGTGGTTTAGATTGAGGCACAGGCATTGGATTGCACTTCATATATATCTATGTCCAGGTTAGCTTTTACCTAGTAGTATGGGTTTCATTTGTGGTAAAGGGTGTCTGGGTGGGCTTGTTGGAGCTCCCGTCACTGCTGTGCCTGCCCATACTGTCCTTTCAAAGTTTCTCAGCGTGCCCACACCACCCCTGTTTGCACCGTGAAGTCTTGCACAAATGAAGCTGAAGGCTTTACAAAATGCTTTCACCAGTGAACTTACCTGCTTTTTTTCTGCTCAAGTGGGTAAGCTGAAGCCAGGTTTGGATACAACTCTAATTACCCATGACATGGCAGATGTCACGGGCTCATTGCTTGATGGACAGCGAGTTCCAGTTCCTGGCCTCTGCTCCTCAGCTGCTCTGCTGGCTGTGCAGCCATGTCTTTCCCCCTCCACTGCTTGGATCTGTGCAGCAGGAGTGGGGCCAGGAAGGTGGTGGCACTGGTCATCCCATTGCAGCAAACAGTGCCGGGAGCCTGCCTAGCAGCTGTGTGCCTGTGGGTGAAGTTGGCTGGGGGGCTGACCCTGCCTACAAACACAGAGCTGGATGAGGCTGTTAGTAGGGCTTAGAGAAGTCTTGCTTTTACATCCCTCTCCATTGCTGCACATTATTAGACTCCCTTGACTTTTATGAAGGTCCTAAATTGCTACAGAAAACAGTGCTGTTTTCTGCTGGCTTAACTATTGCATTCCTTAAGGCTTGGTTTTCAGTGCTACAGTTTACTGCCTGTTAAGTTAACTGGAATTTTATCTCCTCTGCCTCTGAATGTCTTCTGTAAAAGTCCAAAGTAAGCCACAGCTTGCCCAGAGGAATATTCCAGGAGAGAAAAGGAAGAATTCAGGAACAATAATAATGTAACCCTGGCAATACTGTTGCAAAATAATGCTACAAAAACATTTAGGCATGAAAGAGTGGTTCCCCTCTGTAGATACCTACTTAGAGTACAAAAGAAAAGGCTCCCTAGGGACTTGCTCTCTTAGAAGGGATTGCAGGTCTAGTTTATCCTCTGTAGATGCAAGCACAGCTTTCCCATAACTTTGAGGTGTGCATTAATGGGGATGGTATTTTCTCTCATTCATTGTTCCTGATTCCTTTGCCCCCAAATATTGGAGGAAAATGGGTTATATATCATTATACTCCCTCAGGTGTGATAATTGTCCTTTGCAGTGTTGAGGCAGCAATCTGCCCCTTCTTTCTCTCAGTCCCCAAACAACCCCTGTTTGAGGTGGGGACAGAACAGAGATGCACAAAAGCAGTTGCTTTGGTAGTCCCAAGCAGCATGGGCTAGCAGTGGGCAGAGGTTATTTCTCACACCCCATCTTGTGGAGAATAGGGCTGAGATACAAAATGGGCATTTGATGTCCCAGCTTAGTGCTTTATCCCCCTCGGTTCAAAGATACCGGGCTGTGCTCCTCCCTCGTTGGCTATAGTTTGCCTGAAGGCTTTGCTAACTTTACCCTGAAATATGTTCCCACAGACTGTTTATGCTATTCTGAGCCAATTAAATAAAAGCACTGCTAAGATGTTTGTGTTTCCTTGTTTAGCAGCCACTGGGCTCTTTATGCTACAGCACGAGCAAGGGCTGCTTTGCGGGGGACTTACTGTGCCCACGCAGAGCTGATCCCACCAGAGCCCAGCCCAAGGCACCGAAGAGACACAGAGTACCCTTTACAAGGCTTGCTGAATGAGAGGCAAGGGTTTTGAGAGAGACATCTGTATAGATTGTGAGGGTCTTGTGACAATTTGAATAGTTTGGGATAGTGAGGCTTGAATTAAGGCCTCCCAATGCTGCTTCAACAGCCAAAGGTTGCTGTAGTGAAACTAAAGGTAATGGGGAGTGTTTGCACCTCTTGTAGGGCTAAACGTGGCAGTAGGTTTTAATTTTCTTTTATCAGAAGTTACTTATGAGCTAACACTGAGGGCTGATCCAAGCTGCAGGCCGCTTGCAGGGAAGTGATACGTATCTCTTGTTTGGTCATCAGCTGGGTGATAAATGTGAAAAGGAATAAAAGATGGGTTCTGGTAGTGAAATTTAGGGAACAGTCACAAGTACTACTGAAGCTCTTGTCTTATTTTACAGGAATGTGAAGGATTCATTGCTTCACAGAGCAAATAGTATATTTTTTTTAACAAAGCAAGTAATAAATGATGAGGAGGAAGAACGATCTTTAAATATCAGTGGACTCTGTTCATGGTCATATTGCATCACATGGAAGAAAAGAAAAAAAAAATCAGTGAAGGAGTTTCAAGAACATTCAGGTAAACAAAAACTTGATGCAGGAATACAACCAAGGAGAGTCCTAAACCAAGGCCAGGCCTCAAATTAATGTTCCTAGAAAAGGAACTGTCATGATATTTTATTCTATTCTGCTTCTGATAAAAGAACAAGAATTCTTCTTGAAGGACAGGGCAATTTCTGTTGCCAAACACACGATCCTGAGTAGCAGGAGAGAGACCTAAATCTTAAGATTTCTTCTTTGATTTTGCACGTTTGATAGCTTCTAATCCTTTAACAGTGGCTTGCTTTATGTGTTTCAATTTTTAATTGTATCTCTCTGAATTAGTTACTAAAACAATTTAAAAAGACAACTGAAGTTATCTGTTAACCATGAATATTTGGGGTTCATGGAATGGATATTTTGAGTCTTTCAAAGCAACAGCAATACTTTTTGGCTTAGAGGGTATGGTTTCAGTTCAAAAAGATAAAGAGGAGGAGGACACTGGCTGAGGGAACACTGTTGTAATCTTGTGCATAGATGACTTTCATGAGCTCAGTATACAGGGCTAGGAATGTGCCTTTCCCCTGTGTAAAGAGACTATAATTGCATTTAAGCAAGTTAAAATATTAATTCAGCAGATGTGTGCCTTGAGATACCAAACTACTTTCTGGAAAGGAGCAATCAATAGCTGATAATATGAACAATGGTTATTTTCAAATATTCAAGAGCTATTCAAGAGCCAGATGTGCATCAGTTTAGCAATATCCTGGCAAATCAGGTTGACTTTTTAACTCACAGAATATGGATGGTAACAGACAGTGTCCAGTTAAGCTGAGTTGCCCATTCCCATCCTGTTGTCTCAAACTTGATAATTGTGATAATTAGATACCTTCTAACTTTAAATATCTTCAGATTTATCTCATCATGTATTTCCTACCATCCAGCCCACTCCTGGATGGAGTACTCTGCACCTTTAATGCTGAAGAAATTTTACTCCTATCACATCTTGAAACTGTTAATAAAAATATTATTGTGAGACTTTTCCACTTATTCCAGAAGTCTCATTGTAAAAATGTCTCCTTTCTTCAGTGAAACAAAAAGCAGTGATTGGTGGCAGGCAAAGCATTCAGGTGACTGACCTGTGTTTAAACCACTGCTGTCACTTTTGTGCAAAGCTCTGTGATTGTATGAATTCTGGGATTATGGGAATGGAGTGCAAGCCCAGGATGCCTCAGGAAATAAATGCTACTTTCTCTCTGTAGAGTAATTAATTCACCAGCTACCTGGGAGAGGACACTTTGCCCTTGGACTTCCTGCCATATGGAGGACATCAAACTGGCCAGACTCCAGCTAGGACAAAAATTGTTACTTTGAGAGCTATGTTCTGAAGCACCTTGTAAGATGTGGGATGTGCCTTCCCCTGATACTGAAGCTTGCAAGTCAATTTGGTGCCTTGAAAATTGTGCTGATAGGTCATAATACGTGTGTAGCAACAATCTGAGGATGGGGGATGCCCCGTCTTGTTTCTTCATTGACCTTAGACGGAGCCTAAGCACATACCTGAGGCTCAGCATCTGATTTTTAGGTAAAAGAACCTAGATAGTTTTCAAAACTCAGCTGCGTGTCCGATTGCACCACTGAAAACTAGACCTTGGGTGAACTGCTTCCTGTAGCTCAAGAAGGCTGTGAAGACCTGAACGTGCTCTCCCCAGGTGTCAGCTCAATCTCTTCACCTCTTGGAAGTGAGTAAGATCTCTCCCAGACGTTTTTTGTACTGAAAATTTCAGCTCTTCTGAGTTGCTGAGAAGAGAGCAGAATAGTCACCACCCATCAACCTGAGTCCTATCCCCAAGAATGCAGGTGGCACCTTACATGTTTTTAGTGTTGTGCTTCAAGTTTTTCTAGCTTCTCCATACTCTGTGTGTTGCCACGTGCCCTTTGCAGAGCAGGCCCACCCTGGTGCTGTGCCAGGCTCTATGAGTGCAGCTCAGCATTCCTGTCCCATTGACTCAATGACAAACTGGTGCTGCCGTGCCCAGTGTGGCACAGCAGAAAATTCTTCTTCCTTACGCTGGTAAGAAGCACAACACGCATGTGTTTTGAAACATATCGGGAGAGTGAGTTGAAATGACTCATTGAGCTTCTCTTGGTGCTACTGATGATTTATCTGTCCTTGAAGTTTAGGACTGCTCCCTTGAAGCTTTTCAATAAGAGCTGCTGCAGACTTGGCATGTTGGCATTAATTTAGTCTTCTCAGAGGAACAGAAAACACTCTTTACAAACGTGCGAAAAACTGGAGCTGCCCCTGCTCTAAGTCTCTAATAATTCTTCTGTGGGAGAGAAGAAATTATTGAAAACCTGTGCTCCTGAATCCTTTCCCTGCCTCTGTCCTATGATGTAAACGTATTACTGAAATCCACAGAGCTGGTGAGTTGTTGCAAATTCCCTGACCAGGGCACTCAGTTTGGATGGCTCTGCTTCCCCCTGAGTTGTTCGTGCAGCTGCCGCTCACAGGGATGTGTGGAGTGAGCAGCCTATAGCGCAGTCTTTCTGGGAAGTGCTGAAACCAATTAAAAGACTCATGGAAGCAAGGATTTTTTTTTTAAATTTTATTTTTTTCTTCCTAGATTACAGAATACAGAGAAATAAGTATTCAGGCTCTGTAGCTGCAAGTAAGCCCAAGGGCAAGGTCAATTGCAAATATTTCAGTGACTTTTTGGTTAACCTGTGATGGCCTTTCCAGCCTTCTAGCATATAAGAGTCATCGGGCTTCTGGTCAGAGTATTGGGTTGTGCTTAAAGCTCACTTTATTTCTTCCCTTAGGCGAGATATTGTGCTTTGTGGTTGTTCTGCTGTTAAGGTCAAGCGGCTGAGGCATTAAATGCATCCCTCCATTTCCTGTATTAGCTGTTTTCTCTTTTAGGCCTGCTTCCACATTTGGGGTTTGTGCCTTCCCTGTGTAGTTATAATGAGTCTACTTCATAAGCAAGTAAAACACCTTAATGTACTCTCATTCTGTCTATTTTCTTCCTCTGGTTTCACCAACTGCTTCCAACCTTGCATATTGATGTCCCCAGGAAGGCAGTCTTTGTAAGCAAGTAAATTAAATTGAGTGGCAATGCTTGACACCAAGTTTATGGACAATTGGTGATTAAGTTACCTCCGAGAAGCATTTGACTCCCAAAGAGAGACACAATATATTGCAAATATGCTCTAGTCCTTTTCAAGGATTTTTTGTGTGGGAGGAGAGTTATAGGATCATAACTAATGCCTTATGATTAGCTAAAAAAATTGTCTTTCAAAAAACAGGATCTCAGCAGAAGGGTAATATGGCTGGAAGTAAAATTGCGGTGCATGTGTGGGAGTGTTGGACTGGTGGTTTGTTTGGGACTCTTCCTCCCCCCCTTTTGTTTTTGTTTGTTTTGGTTGGTTGGTTGGTTTGGTTTGATTTTGGGCTTTTCTAGGGACATGATGGATGGAAAACTGCATTTAATGTCTCATGGTGATGCTATTGGGATCTAGGAGTAAATTTGGGACCATCCAGCACAGCCAACATATAGTGAGGAACTGACAGTCAGGAGATGGTCATTAACCACGTATGGCCAGCAAGTCCCTCTGTGAGGATGGCTTCATTTTCTGTAATGTTTAAAATGAACCAGGAAATGAGGATTTTATTAGGGGGTTTATGTGTTTTCCTCTGTTCTCTGAAATTAATGTGTGGGAGGTCATCCTTGTCTTTTCCTATAGTCTGTCCAGGGTAAAAGGAAAATTATTAGGCTACTTTCAGTTTGCCTTTTCTGGCTCTCAAAAGTGGAATCACGCATATGGTGCTGAGCTTCCAACCTGTAATCTTATGATTAGACATAGCAGGATTACTTGTAGCTCCATTTGCTATTCAGAAGTTTACAGTTTTAAGACTGAATAGCTGAATTTCTTTAGCCTTGAGTCCTGATTCTGCAAACAGTTCTTATCAAAAGGGGATTTTGTGCAGGTCAGGAACTTGATTTGCTTTTCCGTCTTTTAGTATAACCCTGAAAGCTGCCTTGATGATTATGGCCTTGTGATACAGCAAAGTGCAGCAAGTGAACTTTTCTTTTTCATGTTGGCTGTTGCTTTGGATTTTAGTTTGGCTCATTTCCTAGAAGCTGGTAGCTCAAATTGGTTTGGGAATTGCTAAAAGACTGCTTTAGTGCTCTAAGCACCAAAATCTCAGTCCAGCAAAACTCTTAGGTGTAGGTTTAACTTTAGACATGGTTTTTAGATTTCACCATGCAAAATGGACTTTTGGGACCACCTGAGGATTTTATTCAACTCCAGCCACTTTTAGGGGCCAGTAGTACATCTGGCAGTGGTGTATTTAGTGATGTATGGCAATGCTTCATTCTCTGAAGACAAGGATTGTCTCAGGGACACAACTGGGACACAATTTTAGCTAGGAGGTGTGTTGTAACAGGGTGTCTCCAGTATTTAGGATTGAAGGGTGCTTTTGTCCCTAAGTGTGCTGTTTGTTGGCAGTGTGGCTAATGCAGCTGTCTCCAGCTCACCAGTGTATGAATGAGAGAAGCTTGGAAGTGGTTTATGCTCACTCAGACAGCAGCTCTGAGACAAGAAAGAAAGAAATGAAACATGCTGTTGCTTTGCACAGAGATTAAAAAGCTGCTGCAGACTGTTCTGCCCAGGACAGGACGTGGCGGTCTGAAAAAGAAGAAATAAAAGTATTTTGGGACTTGGTTTCATTTCAGCTGGTGCCAAAATCAGTATTTGTATCTGAATGAGAGATAGCAGGTCTTATATTCCTGCAGGACTCATTGGGATGAGAGATTTGGAAACGTGTGCTCCTTTTGCTTTCCTTAATAAAAACCCAGGTCTCAGCATTGCTCAGAGCCTCAGTTTCTCACCAAATAAAGGGGAGACAATATTATTTATTCCATTAATGTGGTCTTTGGGGTTGGACTTACCCCCCCAGTGCAGGAGTTAATCATGTGGCAGTCTCTCTGTAGGTAATAGAGACAGAAGAACCTCCAGAGAGCCAATGAGCCCAGCTGAGATCTGAATTGCTCTCTGGAGTTTCATCTCTGTCAAGCGGCTAAAGGAGACATTTAAGCGAAGGCACATCCCTTTTAGGCCGCTTGATTAAATGCCTGCAGGACAGTGGAACGAAGCAAGATCTCCTGAGCTACAGATGGTACTGAATTTACATGGCCTGAAGTTTTTTGTCTGGCTGTGCAGGAATTTTGCAAGTGTAATACACCAATGACCCTTTTCTTGGAGGCACGAAGAGAGATCCCCATCCGCATGGTTAATCTCTCCTAGTAGCCTGTCATTTCTGGAAGCTTATGCTAAAATTGTCATAAGGAAGAGAATTTTTTCTATTAGCATGCAAGCAGCATTGCATTTCCAAGTGCTAGGTGTCATTTGGGGTCATTAAACTGCCCTTCTGCTGCAAATGTGGGGAAATTAGTGACTGACCTCATGCAAAACCAGAACTGGGATATTAGAAATCATAATTCGTAATTAAGCAGTGCCCTGAGAACTGCAGTTAATTAAAAGGTGTTTTTATTGGAGGGGGTTTGTTATTGTTGTTTTAGCTTTTTGTTTAAAGAGTCTGAAGTCTATTTCTTTTGGGAAGGCTTGCATAAGCACTTTCTAACCATTATAATGTCATTATATATGGGATTCATTACATTAGAAACATTAGGGGAGATTAAAAAGGATCTATTGGAGGCATTGGCTGAAAAAGAAAGGATAAAGACTAGTTGCAGTTTGAGCTTTTATTACGTGACTTGAAACAAATGTTGAAATATTGTATTTAAGCTAAATGTGTTTGTTGGAGGTAGCATTAGGAGGGAAAGCAAAGCAGCAAATACCACTCTCTCCACTAAAGAAAGAAATTACAATGGCTGGGAACAGTGTGTTAATTAGCAAACTAATTTCCTTGCACTTTAAGTGCATAACAAGTTTTAATGCTTTCCGAATGGATGGTATCAATTGCATTTTGTTCCTTGAATGTAATTGTTTCCATGGCAATGCTGAGTTCTGCTGTACACGGATTATGTCTGTAAATCCTTCCAGTCATTTATGGGAAATCTGTATTAGTTTGGCAGCTGACCTGTATCCAGGTTATATTTTACTTTTGTTGCAGTTGTTTTACAAGCAAATGAACAAAAAGAAAAGTCACTGGAAAACGGCCAAATCCTCAGTCCATCCCATTTGGCTTCATTTCACTGATTTTAGTGGATCTGTGCTGCATTACATCAGTCCCTGCCCTGTTCTTATGAATATCTTCTTTATATATGCAGGAAAAAGGGCCACAAATGTCATTTCCCTGATAACATAGGCCATTGTTCAGGTAATTTTTAATTTGCTCCTCGTGAAATGTGATCAAGTAAGCTCTTATTCCTCAGCAAGGGCAGGTAATGCCAGGGTGCTGCTGTAGAGCTGCTGGCCAGTGCTGGGCAGCGGGAAAGGATCAAGAGGAGACCATTGCCTTCACAGGGCAGTAGGCACTGATTGCAAGGTGACCTGAGCATCCTGTTAGTGCACGAAAAGTCATACAGGAAAAGGACTAACACCAACAACTTCTGGTCTCTTCTAGGTTAAAGGAGCAGCACATCTCCTTTTCTCTGCCAGCTGTGCCTTTTCTCCTTGACTTTTACACAAAGTGCTGTAAATACACCTTGCTCAGAATCCCTTTACCTTTGCCCATGTAAATTAGATGTTTCTTTTTCTTCTGGTATCAGAAAGAGCAGTCTGTGCTCAATAATTCTCTCAAAGCCCACGCTCTCTCAAATCTTTGCTAACGATGCTTAATGTAAAGACAAATGAGAGGCAGGATTGTCTAAGGCCATTACTCTGGTCCCTCTAACTCAACTCTAGCCAGGTTTTGTTAGCTCTTATAATACCTGGGAAGTGTTAATGGACTGAGAGGCAGTGAAGAGCAGTTGGGAAAAAGGAATTTTGGTTCAGCAGTCAACAGGGTCGTTGCAGACAATTTGTTTAGTTCTTTTGGAGGAATGGAGACAAAAAGCCTGTAAGCACAGGCAGGTGCAGGCACCATTTTTGAGTACTTACACAAAGGCAAAGTGAGGAGAAATCAGTTCTTACGTTTTCCTACTCATTACATGGATATTTCCTTCCACTCCTTCATCCCCTTCAGTACATCTTGCTGGATTGACTCACTGGTCTGCACTCTGACTCCTGTGCACAGCCTGTCATGCACAGCCACCCTCGTATGTACTGTACATACACACAGACCCGCACAAGCTTTCTGTCTCATGTTCACACCTGGTGGGAATGTGGTGTTGAGGCTGTTTGTCTGGACTTTGGGGTTTTTCAGAGATTTGTCTCTAGGTGTGAGTTGGAGCCTGTTAAGGTATTGAAGAAGTAACACATTTTCTTCACTCAAAGGAATGCTAGCCATATCATCCAGTCCTGCATGGCACCCATGAGCTTATGAGGCTAGAGGAGCCAATTACCTTACAGACTCCCTCACTAACGATCTGCTTGACGAAGCCCACTCTCTAAGGACCTGGCTTCTTTCAGGAAACTTTGGGAGTTCTGTTCTCAGTGGGAGGTTTCAGGCTCTGCATCTGAGAAATTTGAGATTTAGAGAAACAGAGATAATATATTTAGAATTTCAGGAAGAGAAGTTTTTGAGAGATTGAAGTTAAACTTGTACACGTAACATGGAATATTTCAAGCTCCTGATAGAGATGACCTGAAGTATTAATGTATGAGAGGCTGTGATGATGAGCTGGAAACATCTATTCTAAATCCCTTTGAGTTTTAATCTGGGGCAGATGAGAATGTGGGAGAAAAAAAAGAAGAAGATTTAAAAATAGCTGTGTGCCTTTTGCAGTCAATTCACTCTGCAGGAAATCTGAACAGTATTCAGGAAATAGTATAACTCCCAGAAAAGCCTGTTGTTTCTAAGCAAAGCCAGTTTGGTTTTATCCACGCTGAGGAGCAAATGGGATTGACAAGCATGTAAAAGAATTGAGACAGAAAGTGTGAAACTGTGTTTGAAAGCAGAGAGAAGCTTAGAGACAATGCTAGTTTCGGTGTGACTGAGAAAGAAAGGGGCGAGAGGGTGGAGAAGGGTGTTCCTTTAAGGAATTGGGTCTACATTTGGCAAAAGCAGTGAGCCCCTGAGAAAGTCTAAAGAACACCAGGCTAAAGGCTAGACTTTTGTGCCAAATAACAAAAGTTGCAGAATATCATTAAACAGAGCATGTGACACCCACTTTGCATCACTTCTATGAGTGCATGAGGACAGGGAGCTCGAGCAGAGCAATGGGAGCAGAGGGAGGAAAATCCCACAGGCTGAACACAACCCTCATGAAATCACTGTCTGGCTGAATAGTTGAATTCCTCACTGACTTGAGACAGGATACGACTCAACTGGGAGCTAAAGCTTTAATTTGCGAAACAGCCTTGCATGGCAGTGGTACCCTGTCCACACACAAGCTTTTCATTGCAAACAGTACTGATTTGATGAGTCTGGTTTTTTTTCCTCCTGGGTTTAGACAGGTTTTTATTTTTTTGTTGTTTCTTTTTAAAAGCCAGAACAAAATTTGCATGTTTCCTTTTCTTGCACAATGGGATTTTTTGTCAGTCTGAGAAAAACAGTGCATACTTCTTAGAAGGTCTTTGTAATTTCTAGGAAAGGAAAAGCCCCCTCTTCTGAAGCTCTCCCCTGTTCCCTCATCAAAGGGGAATGGATTTGGTGTGCAGGTAACTTTCAGACCCCCTAAACACCACTCAAGAAAAAATTCATAGAAAGAGATGGAAAATTAGGTAGTTTTTTGTGAGACGTGAGTAATGTTATAACTTTCAAACAGCTCTGCTGCACTGAAGAGTGTCTGTGTGGTAGCTCAAGTCTGTGCCTGCAGAGCTCGTCATGCCTGAGCTATAGCCAGAGCTGCAGCATCTGCTCAGACCCAAACAACACCTGTGAGATTTGGGTTTTAGGGCTGAAAGCTTAATCTTCAAGGGTATGACCTGCTCCCTTGTTTCTTCTATCATCCTCAAGGCTAAAAGAACCCACCTGTTGCTTTGTACACTCGCCTAGCTCCCTCTGAGAAATGACCCCCCTAAAACTTGCCCTTTGCTTCCTGCTGGGCATCTCTTTCTGTTCAGGATTCACAGGTAGTATTGGGAAATAGGAAAAACCTTGGCACAGCAGAAAGGATTTGCATGCAGAGCAGCTGCTTTTGTGACCAAGATGAGCTCATGCAAAACTCTGTCTTGTGAGCGTGTAACTTACTGCTCCCAAATATTTAAGTAGTGCTGATTTTGAGTGTGTCATCACTCTTTCTTTGGCTAAAAAAAAGAGAAGAAAGGTTTTGTTATTTTTCAACTTGGTTATTCTCTTGATTTGAGTATGCTCAGCCATCTGTTGAGGGCACAAAAAGACAGAAGCAAGTAATTAGGCAGACCAGTTGCACTCAAATAACAAATAATTGAGATTAAGTGTTTAGTGACAGTTAATAGTCTAAAAGTAATTTCTCATAGGTAGCGAGTGCTTATGGAAAAATTATGCACTTGTGAGGGAAAGGGTGGCTCCTGAATAACAGGCAAATGAGAAATAGGGTATCAAATCTGGAAAGTGAATTTTTGGGAGTTTTCTCACCTTGCTGTGATGGTCTGAAAGTTTCACTAGACCTGTAGGCACTCTTGGGTATTCAGCAGAGGTCTGTACACTTATTAAATGAGTTGCTCTCGCTTTTTAGGTGTTGTCCTTTCCCAGTACTCCTGGAAGGAGCACACACCCCAGGGTTATTCAAGACATATTACTTCAAAAAGTAAAGTCGGGGGAAAAGTACTGCTCGCAGAGCAAATTCACAGCTCTGTTAAAATCCAAGGCAATTTTGCTTTTGTTCAGTATTTTCTGAAAAAGAGCCCATCTAGGAAGCAACATCCCCCAAAAACTTACATTAAACATACAAGATTATAGGGTAGGTTGAGTGCTAAACCTTAAGTTTAGAAACAAGCAAAAAGGGCAGCAGATAGTCAATACTTCCGTGCCTTCCCAAAAGCCTTTTTTTCCCAGTAGTGTGTGTTTTATCAAAACTGGCATAAACCACAACCTTGAATGGACTTTTTATGTGAAGGAGTTGAAATAAAAGGATATCTAGGGTTCTTTTTTTTTTAATAGTCGTTTTTGGTAAAGTAAGCTGTTGTGTCATCCAGTTTTTTCAGAGTGGATATTAAATATTATTGTATTTGAAGTGGGTCTCTGCATAGCAGCACCATTGTGACCTTATCCAGAATGTCCCAGTAACACTGGCTGTGACTTCTTGAATGCTTTTTAGCAAATTTACCCATCCTTACATTCAGAGTTGCTGGTAACATCCTCCCTGTATGGAAGGAGCATGGTGACAGTTCATGGAAGGAAGGAACAAACACCATGTTGGGAATTTCCATCACCTGATTTAATCACCTTTACTTAACACTTTGAGAGGTACTGATGGGAGAAAGGCACTCTGCACTCACCCTGTTGCCAAATCCTCCAAGAGGGAACTCCCCCCACCCCGGTTTGGGGTAATCTGGTCCAGCAGTTCTTGTGGAGCTACATGTGATTTTGCAGTGTATCAGACATTATCAGCTGATGGGCAAAATGACTTATCAACGTTATAGTGGCTGTACTTTGACAGGTATTCAAATGGAAAGATCAATTTACATTTTCTGGAAGGAAGGAACATGCAGTAGATTAGTTTTCAAATGGTTTTTAGTACAAGAAATGAAACTACTTACATCAGTGATTTCTAAGGTTACATTTGTTTTTGCTGTGGTTTATTTTTTCTCCCCTTCTCAATGCAATTCATATTTGCTAAGGACTCTGGGCATTACATTAGAATAAGGAAGACTTGGAGGGCAATTTTAGAAAAATAGATATCCAAATCACTACCATAATCCTTCTAACTCTTTGAGAATGAAAAGTAGAGTGTTTCAGAGAGATGTTTATTGGAAAGATTAGTTTTATCATGAAATTGTTACTTCAGCACATGGTTTGAGATTGGCCATTACCTTAGGCTATTCACAGATGAAAACACAAGGAGAGTTGCCATCGAAAAAGTCCTAATGGCCGAAAGAGTCCTTTCCTGGTGCACTTTTTTTCCCTATAGTTACATATTGGCTTCACCTAGGAGAAGCAAACAATCTATTAAAAAAGCCAAGGATGGAAAAAATAAGCTAAAGTTCTACTGTAAATTATGTATATCAACTCTTTTTGTGGGGGAAGGTAATTTTACTTATTTATTAATACTGCTAGGTAAATGTTGAAAAAACTCTAAATATTTATGACAGAATGCTTTTTAAAAATAAACTCTCTTTAAACCTAGCTGTAAATGTTTACATGGGAGCCTGGAAAAGAGATCTTAGCTTTTGACTGAATATATGAACGTTATGCAACGATATAATAATCCTGTTAAAGGGAAGGCTTTACATGCAAAAGGCAAAGACAGCTCCTATGGAGATTGTTAATGCATTGACAGCCTTAATAGAGCTGCTTTGCTACAGGTAACCCCTCAGGAAAGAGCCCATCAACATCATCTAAAATCAGAAACTGTCTGCCGATTGAATGCTCTAAATGGGAGACCACGCTGTCTGCTTTCTTGCAGCATCCCTTCACCACCTGCCTAGTTTACTTCTAGAAGGACCCCAGCATGAAACTGGCTTTCATTCCACAAAGGAGACTCAGATCCTGTTACTGAAGCTCTGAAACTGTAGTCCTTCCACATATAAAGAACTCTGATACCCATAGCCATGGACCTTGAAAAATTACACGAATGGGTATGTATTCATTTCCATTCCTGATATGAAGACACGTATTTTATGTCTTTCATTGTATTTGCTCATTTACTCTTGTTCAATTTCAATTTGATTTTGGCCAGTGTAGGGATTTTCTTGAGTAAAACTTGATACCTCCATCAGGAATCTGTGTCCCTGTTGGAAAAAAAAAAAAAAGGAAGTTGAAGAAAAGTGGATTTTGAAGTTCAGAGTCGTACACTTAATTTCCATGTCAATATAGTGGGTTTTTGATGAAAGGGTATTACTGAAACTTCAGCAGAAAGGGATGAAAGGAGAATGCGAGAGTCCCTTTAAATGCATCACACAGGTTGCATGAAAGAAGGATTATATCAGTCTCAGGATGCCAAGGTTTTATTTATAAAAATAAACTCTTCCAGAAAATATCCCAAGCTGGTGTCATGTTGTTGAGTGCAAATGGCTCCATTAGCAGTTAGTGGTGGCTGTACATATGTCCATCCATCTGCCTTATGACTTTGTATCTGAGGAAAGGGCTGTGTGTTAGTTACTTATGCAAAAGGCTGGTTTTAATGTGTGTAAAGAAAAGGATTGCAGGCAGTGATGATACACTTGGCAAAAAGCACTAGTTGCTGTAGATCCACTTGTCCCTGGGCAGGATGAATCAGAGTTAAAACCAGGCCATAAAATTGATTTAACAGAATTATGGATGTGTCCTCTTTCAATTTTTTTTCTTCAGTCAATCCTACAGTTTTCATATATAACTAGAGCACCTTTCAAATTGGCAGAGGAACTCTGTTTTTTTTTTAATGGGTTGGTCTGTTTGTCTTGCACAAGGCACTGAAGTATTCTCACTGGAGTGGGTAAAACGCTGCAAAATGGCATTTGCATATTCTCACTGCAGTTTTGTTGCAGCTCCTTTTGCCTAAATCTGAGACTGCTTTTTTTTTGCCACAGGTAAAAATTTTGCTTTTGGCAATGAGTCAGGTGTGAGATGATGCAGATTGAAACCTTAGTGGCTCTTTGTGCCAAGTCTCTGCAAGAGCCTAGAATTTGTAGTAGTAAACTACCATTGTAACTGTAGGAAGACAAGTACTTGACAAGGAGGAGGTACTGTCATGGGAACATGTTGTTTATTCATTTCTTACTATTTCTCTGTGGAGCAAATTTCAGTCTTCCAGTAGGAGAGGAGAGATACAGATATGTAAGACAGATGCAACTTCAATGTAACACATTGTAAGTAGCAAATGACTACTTTGAAAATGTCTCAAAATTCTACATTGTGTGAAAAATCTTCCTTATAGCCATCTGACAAGCATGCATGGAATTGGGCTTGAAAATATATTCTGATTTCCAATGTTAACTGGAGAGAAAGGAGATAAATTTACAGCTAATGTTATTTTCTATTCATAATCCAAGCTTCCTATGCTGACTAGTGTTTGTTGAAGCCACAGATACGAGCCAGTTTGCTGCATGTGGTGCTTTATTTCCACAAAGTTTTTGTACGTAAATCTCTAGTTCTGCTTCGATTCTGCAGTCCTTGTCAGGAGAGTATCTGAGCTGGAGCAAAAATTTTATATATTGGACAGTCATTATTAATCAAGACAAACTATGTTTGCTTCCCAAGATTTCCCCTCATGCCCCATGCTTTTTGGAAACATAAAGCTTTTAGGGAAATACCTTGCATACTCTCTTTCAGCAATTTCTATTTATGCAGTCATAAACTGATTTTGCAGCGGTGGAGAACACAAACAACTCTGTGGAAAATGTTTCTGCCAGGGGTTATCTTGCCTGTATCCTTCCCTGTCTGGCATGGCCTTCGTCTTCATTTCCCTCAACTGAATGGAGTTTGCCCTTGTCTCTTATGCCCAGCATTGCCAGATGGCAAACTTCTTTTGTTGTTTATAAAATCTGCTTCTTGTCTGGTCATATCTCTCCAGCTGGCTGGCTAATCCAGCTGTTTAGGCTTCTTCATAAAGTGGAGTTTATCCTGCTTTAGGAAATGGATAAATCCTCCCTTTTTGCAGGAATACAGGTTACTAACCTGTATTCATGGCACCTTCATGCAACTCTGTCCAACCAGAAAGATGGTTCCCTGCTGTTAATCATCTTTTATGTGGTGTGTGGTCTTCCCTTTGGAAACGTCAACAAAACAAAAAAATCCCAAAAGTTAGCCCAAAATCATCTGATTTTCCCTCTCTTATTCTTTCTTAATTACTCCTCCCAATCTGTTGCATCTCTCTTGTAAAGAAGGAAGAAAATTTAATGTGATTGAATGGATTTTGCTAAATACAGTGTTAAATTTCATATAGGTACTAAATATACCAATGCCTTCCAGTGAAAGTGTGTAGATCTCTTGATTTTTTTCCTGACTCTGGCCACAATAAGATGTCTGCTACTTGTAGCACCGCAGAACTCCCCTCCATCAGATCAGTTCAAAATCTATTCTATGAATCCAAGCCAAATACGATGTAACAGGCAAGCTTCAGATAAAATGTGGAATGAGCATGCAGGACTGCCAACTGCTGAACTTAAATATCACAAATATGTTCAACTCTCCACTTGTTCCACCCCCACGACAAAATATTTGGCTGGAATACTTTAAGAAAAGATGCTCTCCTCCCAGTCCTAAACGTACTGTTTTTTTTCATTTCACTTACCAGCAGTTTGAACTAGTTAAAGCTCTTCTAACTGCAGCTGTGATGCTTCACGTTATCACTGATTTCTGTAAAGAAGGTGCTTTGGCTGGTCTGTGCATCCCATGACTGACCACAGCATCTCCTGGCCATCAAGAAAAGCCGTGATGGAAAGTAGAGGCAGGTGGCCTGGGGCCACAGCTTTGTTAATTGACAGAGTTAAAGGATAGATGGTGGCCCCCCAGACCACCTAAACTATAAAATTTGTGCTGATTGGCCTTGCCCTGCCCAGGTAGCTGTGAACCTGAAGCCCCAAAGAGTGTCTTCAAGTGAGCCCAGAGCAGTAGTGGGTTTCAATGAACTGAGAAGGAAGAACTAAACTTGTGGGCTTTCCTTCTTAAGGAGAACTTCCCAATTCCCAGCATGGTACCTATTTTTGGGTTGGTTTCTGCTCTTCTTGGCAATTTTCCAAGCAGCAGCTCTGAAAGTTTTCTCACCCACTTTTCAGAGGACCTTTTTAAGAAGTAGTGTACAGACCAGGGAAAAAAACCAAAACACAAAAACAGTCCAAAGCCAAGATGATTTTATTCTGCTCAGCACCAGATAATAATAATAATAATAATGGTAATTTCAAGTGAATTTCTGTGCATACTTATCTATGTAAGTTGGAATCTATTTTGTTGGCAACACTTCTGGTAAGATTTCAGAACTTGCTTCTTTAGAAAGAAAAAACAAATTAATTTATTTAAATGTTCAGAAGTACAATTGTAACAGCCTTTCTGCATTATTTGTCCCTAATGAGAACAAACTGTCATTGTCATTGTTTCCAGGCAACTACCAAGGAATACTTAACCTTACATGGAGGTCTCGCAAACCGCATATTATGCCAGGTAAAGCATGTCTTTGAAAAGAAACTAGCTCAAGAGATCACACTGAAACATTTTACTTAATCTTGTTTTTAATTAGTTCTTTTTTCTTATTTTCAGGGCAATTATTTTTCTGTCAAAGAGTTGCTTTCCTTGACTAGGAAAATCAAATAAAACATGATTTTCACATTCTATTTTTAATATTTAACAAGCCAATAAGAACTCTGGGCTACAGTGGTTACTGTGGGGTCATTTGGAAAGATTTTGACAGCTTGAGAGTGTTGCCTCTTGATGAAAATGGGAAGAGCCAGTAAGAGAAGTATGATGGGCAGTTTTAGAGGCTTCCACAGAAACTGGAGCCTCATTATGCATCATGCATACTGCAAATGCCCATCTATTTTAACAGACTACAGCCTGAATAAATAAGAAATTGATGGAGAAATGAGGGTACAGTAGTGAGTGGCACAATGTGCAACAGAGGACTCTCCACCTAAGTCCCAAAAAGTATCTCATGAACTGAGGGAGGTGTTAAAAATTAATCCAGTCTGGCAGTGACCAAAATTGCTTTTCACTTATTAAGTGAAAAAACATATATATGGCATTGAACTTTACTGTGCTTCACATCTGGCAGCATCTTAAACCAATTTTTGTGGTTATATTAGAATTTGATCATCACCACGTTTTCTTTCCACACTTCTGAACGGTGCTTGATGACTAAATTGGCAAATAACTGGAATCTTTCTTTGGCAATTCACTAAAGTTTACATTTTCTCATCACAGCACTGTTCAGTTTGAAAGCTCTTTTTACTCGGTGTAAAGAGCAGATTAAGCTATAAAATAGAATGCAATGAACAAACCCTATCTGCTTTTTACAACCACAGTCCAAGGAGTCCAAGGTCCAGTATGTTTTCTTACCCAGCTCCCTCAGCCTCCAGGGAATGTAGAGGACAAGTGGACAAAGGTTCATGAGGAGATATTCTTATTGATAGTCATGGATAAGTCACAATAAGTGACGTGCTTTTCTAGCAAGAGAAAAATTTCTAATGGAAACCAGTTCGCCAAATCTAAAGCCAAAGCAGCACTGCTCTCTTGACCTGCGCAGTGATGGGCTTTATTGTCTTATCTTTGCCAATACACAGATGAAATTCTTTTTTCTTTTAGCAAAAGAAAGTCATGTAAGGCTTGCACAGCATAGCCTAAATTGAGAAAGAGATTTGTCACTTTTTTGACAATAATTCACATAGACTCCAAGACAAATGTACTTCTGAGCAGTGACTCCGTGAACAATAAAGCAAACACTCTCGGCTACCTACCAGCCCATCCATCTTTTTAAATCATGTCAGCAGGCTTCAAATTGTTCACTAAGCTTTATTGTTTCATAGAGAAGGAAATAATTTGTGGTGAAATACACTGAGCCGTTGAACTTTGCAATTGTTTATTACTTGGTCTTGATTTCTTGCACATTGCTGCTTCATCTTTTACCTATCATTTGTTTTGGATGACGTGGTTTATCCTCTCTTCAGAACTGTCTAGATTGCACAGGTAAATTTGTAAACGGAACTGCTTAGGCCTTCTGCTCATAAAAGCATCCACCTACTGTTTGTAAAACCTGCAATAGTGCTGTGTGTGCAATATTGTTGTAGGCAAGGTGTGAGTTCTGTCTTACATCAAGAAAAAACAGGCTTAGACAGCCTGATGTGAAGCCTGCTGGCTTTTGTTTGAACTGGAAGACTGATGAACAGACTTTCCAGAAAGTGAGAAGGTACAAGCAGCATAGCAGATGGATACAAAGTGGTTGAAGTGTCAAGTAAAGTAGGCTTTGTGCCATAAGTGACATCTTATGGTATAAGAGCTACTCAGATAGGGGTCATTTCTGTGTCATGAGGGAGAGAGAGGTGACTGCATCTGTGCTAAGTCTGCTGTAATTTCTGTTGTTATTGCTGTTATAAATGGGTGTCCTAATTAGAACTGAGGGAATTTATGGGCAGATATGAAAATGTGGTTACTATAGTTACCAGGTGCTCCAGCTCAGTCAGGAAATGTGGCTAATATAATGATAGCCCAAGGGTAAACACATGAGGTAAATGATGAACAAGCCCCCCCTGCTTCAGGAGAAAATATTTTTCTTCACGCTTTTTTTTGGTGGCTTATTTGACAAACTGACATCTACCACTACAATTCCTTTTCTGTCTTTCCCTTTCTTGCAATGGGCTGGTTTTGGTTAGGCTGTAAGAAATTTTGGGGAAAAGAAAGTGCAGAATGATGTAGCATTCTTCATTCTGAAGTAGAATGAAGGATAAAGATCTATTTGCCTGTCTGTCAGAGCTCTCTGCTAAAATCCCTCCCCAGTCTTCTGTACATACGTTAGACAACAAGGTGAAGCATGTGAGTATGTGTATTTTCACTAGTTCAGAAAGAAAACTCTTTTGTGTTTGTATTTTTTTGTTGTTGTTGTTTATGACCCCAGTTCCAGCAGTGGCCCTTGATCTCATGACAGCCTGTGGACAGAAAAGGAGGAGAAAGACAGGGAGACATTGACAGGGAGAATCCCATGAGAAAAATGGCATCTTGGAGGGATCAAATGTCACAGGAGTGGTTGGAGTAGGCTCTTGCTTGGTGCTGCCTACAGCCAGGGTTGTTCCATTTGTTACAAGGAAAGAGAGAATAGTGAATTCAGACTAATTTCTGCTGCAATTTCTCTGGAGTCAACAAGATGTAGGTACTGATTGTTTTGACATAGATTTTTCAGTCCTGAGTAATTACCTGTCCTTTTAGAAAAAGAAAACACATGAGGAGACAGAAAATCAGAACATCTGCTGCTAAGGGAGTTGATCCCCACTGCCTTAAACAGTGCTGACCATGAGTTGTTCTCTGGTTTTGGAGGGGGCATGTAAGAGGAGAAAAAAGCCTGAAGGATCTATATCCTGCTCAACCAGAGATAAACTGCAACGATATTTATCAGTATCCAGCATGTTGCTTGATGTTACTGGCTGATGGAGACTGAAAAATTATTGCTCTATGATTCATTTGCTCTCTGTGACTGTAAGGCTGGACTCCAGTGACCTACACAAAAGCAGAGCCGGAGCTGCAGCAATGAGAAGGTCAGGATAAGGACTGTCATTGGCCATACAAGTTCCAAATCCTTTCTAGGGATTGCTGCAGGCTGATGAACACACACTTTGAAGTCGGAGAACACTGAACATTGCCTATCCAGTTTCGTCTCAGATACCTTGCTGAAGTGCCTTAATCAGACACCATGACCTCATCCTTGAGCCTTAGGGAGAGACAGGAACTCCAGAGCAGCTGGTTTCCTGCATCCTGGCATTCTGCCTCTCCCTTAGCAAAAAACGCAAAAAAGACTGAGTGTGACTGCCTCAGATAGGGTCTTAGTCACAGTCATTGCTGTCATGATGAACTTGACCATCTTGAATGGTTTAAATTACTTTGGATGATGGATCTTATCCATTAGCAAGAAGGTGATATACCAGCTCTGTCAGTAGCCTTGCCACAGGAGGATTTAAATGTGCTGAGGTGCAGTGTCTGGGCTTCAACATTAGTGGTGCTTTATAAAATGAAGCCAAGTGCACATGAAAACGCATCCAGTTAGGCAGTGTCTCCTTTCTACCCAGAGCTTTTTGGTGTGCTGTGCCAGTGCCAAATACAGTTGAATTAGGTTCTCAGTGGAAGTAACCAGGCAGGAATTACACATGGATCTATGTAGGCACATGAGATTCTGTTTTGCTGCAGGCTACAGATCTTCTCTGGACCTGTTTTTTGTTTGATCTCTGTATAGCTTAAGAGAATGAGAGTCCCATTGTACCCACTCTTCTGTCTCTTCTGGGTGCCTCCTACGCTCTGTACTAGCCAAGAGCTTCACAGCTTATATATGCATTTGAATTTTTGATCAGGTTTAAAAGTGTTCCATTTTTCCCTACACGCAGACTAAAGGCAATTTGAGTCTACTTGTTTATGTTGGGTTTCAAGTTTGCAAAATGTTAACATTGACTCTTTTGAACTTCTTAGGATCTTGAGTGTAAACGAATTCAGCAGCAGCATTGATATGTTTTGTAGGATGGATAGTGAGGGGACAAAATTCTTTAAAAATGCTCAAATAGAGAAATTGTGCTTGACCACAGGAATTCTCAGTGATCCGTGCCCTTGTGACAGCACCGGAGAAATCCCATCTTCCTCACCTCATTAAGACCAAGGGCAACTGCTATGTGCTGAATCTCTGAAAAAATGTGAAACTCGGTGCTTCAGACCTGCCTTTCTTTATGAAGGTGATTACATAGGGTTCCTCCCTCCATGAGTTAATAGTGTTAGAGATACTCTACTCACAAAGCTGGTTTTCTTTCTATTGCAAGAATACAGCATACAGCCTTTGCCTGGTGATAAGCTTCTCCCTAATTACCTAGGCTGGTTCCACTCTTTGAATTTTGGATTGGGCAGGTGGATTGAGCCAATTTTTTATGCTTTGACGTTTTAGCAAGGCCCCGCTGCCAGGCTGGGTGAGCTGTGAAAACACTCTTCTGTAGGGCTTGGCTATTTATCTTAGCCACATCTTTAATGCCAAAACAGTCCAGGAGCATCTAGTTCTCCTGTGGTCTATCAGCCTTGAAATACTGCCATGGCTCAGACTGAAGAGCCTACAGAAGCACTTTTCTTCTGTACAGTTTCTATACATTTGCTCTTGCAGAATTTTTTTGGAAGGGCAGTTTACATGTCAGTCTGAACAGGATTCTATCTATCTTTTTTTCTCTTTGGAAGACAAAATCCAGGAACCTTTCAGTTTTTCAGGACACAGAAAACGTGCTTTTTCTCTGATAGCTGAATTGGTATTATAATGCTGTAGGCAGAGTTTACTATTAGAAGTCAGCAAGACAGATTTGCAGACTGACAAGTTTTCTGGGTTGGCCTGGAGTACAGTAGGCTGACAAGCCTGATCACTGAGATTGGATAAGTACATACCTCATTTTCACACCTCGTGTTAGCACCAGGATAAACAAGACTAATTTTGAAAAGCAGTAGAGCTAGCTGGAAAGGGAGCTCCCAGCTCTAAAAGTGGTCAAATCTCAACACCTTTTGTCACCTGACTTCAGCCAGAAATAAGGACACTGCAAAGTCCTCCCTCACATCTCCTAACATCTGCTTTTTCTCATGTTTTTTGGGCCACATGGATCTTTCAGCTGGAAGATGGAGTTCCTATTGAGCAGTGTTTTCAAAATCTAGACAGTTCATGCTGAAGATGTACTAAAGGTCAGTAACTGAGCTCCTTTGAGAAAGGCAGTCAGATGTCAAGGGAGCAATACCCTGTGTTGGTCCCACCAAAATAACACCCCGATTGCAGTGAAGCAATATTGTACAGCAGCATCATGATAATAAGAAAACTTACATTTTATTAGACCTCAGTGAAGCCAGCCAACAGAGTGGAACTATGCAGGAATACAAATTTTCGATGACATTGCTTCTCATTGAATAATGACTTGCTTTCAGGAGAGATTATAAAACAAACAAGAGAAAATAACTTAACAGTATATATCACCTGTGACAATGCAATAACTATGAAGTAATACATTTGCATGGACAATGAAATCAGGCATTCACTTACGGATGCATCACAGAATTTCTCCCGAAACACATCAAAATATTTCACTTTCTGTCTGATAAGATTAATGACTGTTTAGAGTTCTCTGTAAGCAGTAGCCAGCGGTGTCTAGCTCTGTAACAGGTTGTGCAGTTACTCCTTTGAACCACAAACCAACAAACCTTCCCCTGTATATGCAAATCAGATTAAAATTCAGCAATATAGAGGCACCTAGAACATGATAGCAGACAAAGCAGCAGCATCTCTGTGAAATGTTAGCCACCTCACTTGGAAATGGAGGAACTGGGAAAGGATTGGCAACTACCATCTGTAGAGGTTACTTTTTCAGGTAGAGTTGTGTTTTGGGGTAGCTTCATGTATGTGATAAGAAGGTAGGACAGTATGGGATGGTGATCCTTAAAGAATGGGACAGCTTTTCAACGTTTCAAGTAGGAGAAAGTAAATGGTGGATGGCACGTGAGAAAGTGAGCACTGTCAGGGCTCCCATCAGCTGTGGGCAACATCTGCGCTCGTAGATTAAACAGTAGCAGAGAGCAGGTTTTGGTTCTCAGGCCAGCTGGCAGGACTTGGCCTTGTCCACACTGTTAAACTCCTTCAGCTGAGCTGCATGCCCTAATGGAAACTGCCTGTTGGACATAGTTCCTGGGTTGTGGTAATGGCAGAATTTGGGAAATGCTTTGTTGGCACAGGCAGCAGCATGCTGGAGCTGATCAGCAGATGTAGCGCAGCTGACTGTCAGGCTCCTGTGCGCAGAAGTGGTGTCTGGCATGGTGTATTTGACGTGTGCAGCTTCAGCCCTTCTGTCTATCCCTGGATTCTTGTATTTACAGTCTGTTTTTTCAGAGGTCAGAATTATAACACATGCAGAAATTTGGTGAGGTGCGAGAAGCACTCAACGTCTGAAGGTGCCTTAAACTCTTCCCTGACTTTCTGAACCTGACTCGGGCAAATCCCCATTAGCCCCATCAATGACATGAGATGCCAGTGGAACCACGAATTTGGTTTTCAGTAGTAACGACTCCTGTTCTGTGAGTCAGACATATGTCACTAAACTGTGACCCTTTGGATCTGGCAGCCCCTCTGCCACTGGGAGAGGGTAAGTGCCTTAGGAAAGCTTACAGGTAGTATGGGACAGCATCATCAAGCAGATGGGTTCTGGCTGCCCCAGTCAAACAGTTGTCTTTCAAGACATGTCCTAGATTTTAACCTATTGAACAAGAACACAACAAATCAAGTGGAAAACACACGGTTCACTGCTCTCAGTTTTGATAGCATCAGGAAGGTCAATCAAAGATTAATCGGTGTAACTGTTTTCTAAGCCTATCTATAATACTTTTAGCTTGGTTTCCAAAGGAAATAGGGTGTATGTAGTAATCCTCTTCTGGTTGTTTTTTTTCCTTCCCAGTCATTCTTAATCTGAGCAAATCTGACAAGTATGTCAATTCTTACAAGTTTTGTCTATCCAAATATAGGAGAGAGTCTGTCAGTGAAGAAAGATGGTACTTAAGCTCAGGGAAAGACGAGCAGGGATTGCAGAAGAAAGAGAAGTTCTATAAACACCACAGCTGAGGGAAGAGCTGCTTCAGGAGCTTTCTCCATCAGTGGAGATCTGTAATAAAATAGGGCTCAAAAACTGCCTTTTGGTTTACTCTCCATCACATCTCTGTCTTTTTTTCAGAGTAAACTTTGCAAATGGGACAAGGTCAATAAAAGCTGCTTGGGGAGGCGGAACTGGTGTTTGCAACTCTGCCTTGGTAGATAAGAGCAGGAGTTGCTTGAAAAGGAGGATGATATCATCTGGCTTTACTACCTAGAAGGAGCACTGCTGCACAAGCTGCAAAGAGATCCAGCTGCCTGGCCATGCAAAATGCCATGTGCTCAGAAAGCTGTGCACACTGCAACTTGTTCTTAGTGGTAGCAGACAAGAACAAATAGGTGCGCTTTGCCTGGAATGAGAGAATTTCATACAGAGTATTTTGAATGTGCCCTGTCATTTCTGTGACTTTTTGTGTTTAATTTTGAATAACAACCTAAATGCAAGGCCGGGGTGACAGAGCTGCATGCAAAACCCCAGACAGCTTTCAGGAAGGGAGAAGGCAGTAGGCAAAGGTATGGTTTATTATGCAATTTTTCTATGTTTTCTCTTCCTTTGTTTCTTTCTGCATATGTCTCAGCTTTTTCAGAGCCTCCCAATCACCTTCCATTTCTGTCTTTTTCTGTGAACCCTGTTGCTGCTCACTGTGTATTTTTTCTCCCCTCTCCTCCTCCCCATTGCTTTATTATTCCAGATAAATCTCATTCATCTGTTTTCAGCCTTCTCGCTCCATTTAACTCTTGCCTGAGACTGTTCCTTTTCTTCCCCCACCCTGCTCTGTATTTTGTCATCTTTGTCTCTGCTGATTCTGCCAGAATTCAAACACCATGACTCAGGTGGACATCAGATGTCCCTGGGCACTGAAGAGACCCTTCATTTGATGGTGGCTAAAAGACAAACTTGAGTATCTGTACTCTGATTAAAAGAGTGTTGCATCTTTCCCCATCATGGCCTGACTTTTCTGCAGCCCTGAGCGGGGGTGGAGAATTGGGTGTCATTAGGATTAGTTGTCTCAAACTGGAAGTAGCAGAGCTGAACTCTGTAGGAGCAGCACTGCAGCTACCCAGTGTCATTTGACACAAGCCACGTGTGTTTGCAGCAGGCTGAACCCAGGAATGTTAACGGGGCTCCCATCCACCAGAGGCAGTGGAAACGAGCACTTGCTCTCAGCTATTTCAGCTGGCTATTATTTTGGACCATTGACTAGGAAAGAAGTTCAAGCCAAATTGAACACAAATCACCTAGAGCTTCGTGTGAAAGGCCTCAGATAAATTAGCAGCAGAGCCTCTAGCCTCACACAGCTTAAGTGAGCCATCATTGCATATCTGCCCCTAAATGCCAGCACTGCTCCTCCTGCCGCTGTGTTGCTGCACATTTGAGAGCGCACAGCCTTGGCAAGGCTGGATTGCCACCCTACATTCAAACGCTGCCTGTGTGGATTGCCTTCATCTTTGGCACTTGGTAAGCAAGCAGAGCAACTGCTGAAAATCAGTAGGACTTGTGGCAGTGGGGACTGATGTTTGTTCTGTCTCCAGCAGCATGCAGGTAGAAATGGGGAGTCCCTTCTGCATCGTCCTCCATGTGACCTTTCTCCTTCATACCCAAGGAAGGCTCATTCTGCTGGTTACTCATCAGCAGTTGCAGGAGGGCTCTGAAATTACAGGCATCAGCCATAAGGACTCCATTTCAACCCATTTCTGGAGGGGGAGCTCAGGGGGGCACAGTTAAAAGAGATGCAGGAGCTTGCATGGGAAATGTTAGAGGGCTACTTGGCTTCCATTCCAGACTGTGGAGCTGTGTGGCTTTGTGTGTCTGCCAATAATCAGGAGTGAGAAAGAGACTCTTCTCTCTAATTGTCCCTCTAATTTTCTTTAATTGAGGAAATGGCTCTTTTTGTGGACATTTCTCTCCATTGGGCAGGTTAATGCCACAAAGAGCTGCTTTGGGCATCTTGTGCAGTGCTTGAATGAATGGGAGGAAAAGTGCCTCTAGCTGCATGGCATTTATTCATTGCCTCCTCCTTGAGAGGGAGGTTAGTGTATCACAGCATGATTAAGGGCAAGAGAATCTTACCCTAAATCAGAGAATGATTGGGAAGAAATTAAAATTTACTTCCTCAGGCCACATATTTTTTTTTGCTCTCTGCTGTCTTTCCTCCATCACAGAGCTCTAGCATTGTTGGCACGTACAATCTAATGGGTACACCAGGGCCAGCAGCGTGATGGATTTCAATGTCACAGAGAGAGTACTGAATGAAGCACATAGGGGGAAAAAAAAGAGAAAAGAAAAGATCCTTGGATTTCATTGCACAAATAAATGTCAGAATGAAACAGGTCTGGCATGACTTCAGCTCCCTGCTACCCAAAGTCAATCACACTGAAATGCTCATATAAGCAAGAAATACTGTACTGCTCTGGCGCAGGTGAAATATCAGGTCTAGAACAAACCTTTTTGACCACTTAAGTGCTTCTTAAAACTTAAGAATAAACTTAGCAGCACTTCAGTGGAAGATGGAACTCTTCACCCAACCTTTTAGCGAGGGTAATTAGTGCTGCAGTTTGTCAAGCCTGGGTGGGGGGGTGATGCTGAGCTGTGGGACCCCAACTGAAGCTTTCCTCACCCCCTTTAAGTGCTGTGCATTGAACACAAGAGGTGTGTGTCTTACACTGCACCACCACCAGTCTTCAGACTATTGTTTTTTTGGGCAGTGCAGGTCCATATTTCCCATAGGGAGCCCAGGTGTCCCCAGCTCTTACAGCTAGGACCTCAGAGAAAAAGAGCAGGAGAACATCTCTCAAAGGAAAGGCAAAGGTGACTTGGCACCTCCGTGTGTTTCTGGCTGAAATGGAGGTAAGGGCATGGTTGTAGAATCTAGCAACGTGTCGCGAATTCAGGTCATAAACATGTCCACCTCCAGATGTGCTGTTTGCACTGCTGCTGCGTGACAGCACCTCAGGTCAGCCCTTCTCAGTAAAGATTTAGCCTGGACTTACTTGACTCAGGATACCAGCTACTGCTGTTTAATGGCTTTTACTGGGAGTCCAGGAAGCAGAAAAAGGCTGAGTTTGCTTTGCTTCATCCTTTTTCCTCACTTTCCACAGGTAGGCTCTCATATCATTTGGAGCAAAACACTGGCTCTTCAAGGTAAATGAAAAAAAGCAAAGTTTAGAAGTAGACAAAGTCTTTCTTTGTGGAATAAGCACCCTTTAAGACCCACCAAAAGTATTTTTGAGATTTTAATAATAAAATCATATAATATTTGAGTTGAAATGGACCCACTAGGATAATCAAATTCGAACTCCTAGCCCTGCACAGGACAACCCAGGAATCACACCACGTACCTGAGACCATTGTCCAACAGCTTCTTGAACTCTGTAAGGCTTGGTGCTGTGACCACTTCCCTGTGACCTGTTCCAGAGTTCAACCACCCTCTGGGTGAAGAACTTTTTTCTAATATCAAGCCTGAACCTCCCCTGACACAGCTTCAGGCCATTCCCTCAGGTCCTGTCACTGGTCACCACAGAGACAAGATCCGTGTCTGCCCCTCCTCTTCCCCTCATGAGAAATTGTAACTGCAACGAGGTCTCCCCTCAGTCTCCTGTTCACCAGGCTGAACAAAGTGACCTCAGCTGCTCCTCATACAGCTTCCCCTTCAGGCCTTTTACCATCTTCATGGCCCTCCTTTGGACATTCTGATACTTTAATACCTTTCTTACATTGTGGCACCCAGAGCTGTCCCCAGCACTCGAGGCGAGGCCGCCCCAGTGCAGAGCAGAGCGGGACAATCCCCTCCCTTGCTCGGCTGGCGATGCTGTGCCTGATGCCCCCCAGGACACATCAAGGCTGGGAGAGACCTTTAGGATCATCAAGTCCAACTGTCCCCCCAAGACTGCCACTGTAGCCCTTAAATCACTAAACCACATCACTCAGTGCCAGATCCAGACACCTCTTAAACACCTCCCTGCAGGGCCTTTAGTTATAATATTGCTTGTTACAGCACAATCTCTTGTAGAGTCTTTCCAGAATCTGCAAAAAGCACAAAGCAGCAAAATATTCACTAAGTATCCTGGCAAAGGGTACACTTGTGACCAGGTCTAGATAGCAAAGATATTTTCTTCCTTCGTTAGTTCCTCCATTTCTGCAGGCACTACAACGTGCCTTAGCACGTCCACTGTTGTCTGGAAATAGTCTAATCTTTATTTGCCGAAATGATAGCTTAAAACCAGAAACTAGCCTAAGAGGCATCATGTCAATTGAACAAATAATCCTGACAGTTTCCATGGCTCCTGCAAGGTTTTTCTTATTTAAAATAATAACAATAATAATAATAAAGCTGAAAGCAAGCACTGAATCTTTGTGTAACCCAGCGAGGGCACAGACAATAAAATTGCTTTATATGTGTCTCTCTCTAACCCTTATCTTTCTTCAAAGTATCAAAAAAAGGAGGAAAGCAATAAAACCAAATGCTTTATAGACCATATAATGTAACACAACATCATGGTGCTGTTTCTCTCGCTGACACCAGGCTGCAATGTAAGGTGAGGGCTGGGTCCTGTATGTAGCTTTTGAGCTGCTACTTGAAAATAACTACATTTTAGTTAATGTGGTACAGATGTCTGGAGTTACTTGTATGGTAATGCCCTTGGGAGTTGTTTCATATAGAATACTACAGTATAAAATCAAGTCATTAACCATTTAGAATGAAAATCCCAGCTCTTGAGTGTCATTGGTACAAAACTTTAATGTAGAACAAAACTGTATGAATAACATAGTTTGGTTGGTTTGTTTTTTTCCTTTTGGTTCACAGGACAAAAACAGGAAACAAGGTAATTAAAACCTTCGGTTGTTCTCATTGAAAGACAAGACAACCCCAGGGTGTTGAAGGAATTTTATTTGACCTAAATAACTGAAACATTTTGTTTTAAACTTATCATTTGTCTTGAAATTAAAATTGTATTTCCAGTGATAAGAAGCATTGAGTGGAAAATAACCTTGTGACTCTTCAAATATCCTTTAAAAAAATGGGCACTTGCACTACTCACTCCTATTTTCTTACCCCTGCCTCTATTTTCAGTCAGCATTGTCATGAATTTGCCATGTTGACTGTATGGGACACCTGAGAGGGCCTGGCATTTTTAGGAAAACCGTGGCGTATCACAGAAGGCATTCTTTCGAAAGGGCTTGTGATCACCTAGTGATACTTTTAAAGTAATTATCTTCTCAGTTTCTTTGACTGTACACTTACTCTTCTTGTTCTTTCCTTTGGAAGATAAATATCCATTAATAACATGTACAACAGTATGTGGGGACAGAGAAGTAGCTTCCCATGAGGTCTCGAAATGCTTCATAAAGTGTTTGCCCTCAAGCTGTCTGATGTGTTTTGCTGGGATTATTCTTTGCTGTCTGTAACATCATTGCTGCTGAATCCCTGGATGCCTCAAACACGGCACTCTGGGACACTCGTGAGAGGTGAGGGGATATTTCATGCTCTTCTGGAAGCTGTTTTGGTGTGAAAAGAAATGGGGCAGATTCACCAATTTCCACTATTTTATGATCCTGTGTATAGGAAAAGAGGTTCTTGACAGCACAGCTCAAGAGAAAAATATGTTCCTCCGTAGTGCACCCCTTCATCATTGGGCAAGAGTAGGATTGAGGACATTTCCACTGACTTTTTAACAAATTACTTTCAGAGGAGAAACATGTTATGCCTATGCTTCTGTTCCTCATCAGTGGAGAAACTTTAAGGCTTGTTTGGGTTTTGGTTTTTTGAATCTGAATTTGGACAGGAAGTACTCTGGCATAAACATCAAGCTGGAAGGAATTTTTAGGGTGGTTCCTTATGTTTCTTCTACTTCCTGCACAGGTTTTAGCAGAGATGCCAATTGCTTCTGTGGCAAAAAGCACAAAGTTAGGACATGACAGTGCTTAATTTTCAACTGATTTTAAGTGTCTCCTTAATTTCTGATAATGAAAGTCAGTGAGTTTTCCCACATCTTTGGTTTCATTAGGTGATTCTCAATGCGCTGGGATGAAGGCTTCCAACCAGTAATCCTCTAGAAAGAAAGAGGTTCAATTTGTCATCCAGATGCAGCTCTAGCAGTAGGTTCTTTGCATTTTTTTGGTGACAAGATGGCATCTTCACCTGTGGAAAAAAACCTGAAAATTTTCCAGAATGGCAGTGCAGAAAGGAATCAAACTTGCAGTTATTACTTATGGGCAAATGTCAGTACAGCAACCTCTATTTCACTGATGGCAAATGAAAGGTAAATATTGTGGGTGATGGGATTGTTTGAAGGGCTGAAATGAAGTTTTGCTCTGACTCACCAAAGTACCTTAACTTCCAGGCAGGGGAAACCTTGGCCCGCATTGAGAGGTGCACCAAGAGCAACTTAGGAGACTGCAAGGAAAGCCAGCCTCAAAAGTGTGGTTTTGTCACTCCTAGGTCCATGCCACAAAGAGGAACAGTAATCAGAAGGTACTTCTGGTGTTTGAGGGGATGGATTGTTTGTGAGCATCTTCTTACTGCCTTTGTTGTGTCCAATGCTGCTCTGTAGCTGTTATAGCCTTACAAAATTCTTCCAGCAGCGCCAGACCAGTCTGAGTGGTTTTTAAAGGAGATGTGATAGAGCAATAGTGTCTTTGTTTGGCATGTGTCTGTGGAACAGCTTGCATCCACAACCAAATCATTTCATTTACTTGCTTTCAGTCCATGTTCTCATCTCTTTAAAATGGGCACTATAATGCTGTCTCATTATGCACAGACTTTATGGGAGAGGTTCAGTAATCATTATGAAAAGGTCAGATGCTTCTGTGAAGGGCACCTATAAATGAGTCTATAAATAAATAGTCTGGAAGCCTTTAGGAGAAGCTAACAACTTATTTATCTTTTATCCTGCTGGTTGCAGGGGATGTATAAAAGCAAGAGCATACTGCTAATTAGTTTAATGCTGGAATTTTGGTTAGGGGGCACTGAGATACTGCTGGGTGTAGCAGTTGGCTTGATATGACACCGGACCAGCACTTGGCTCATACCAACGCACAGTGTGGCTCCACGAGATCTGTGCTGAGCCTCGCTGGGGACTGTGTTTCTTAATTGGGAAAGGATTGTGTTTGTTGTGATGATACTCACTGCTAAATATATCACCAGCAACTCTGTGGCACAGCTTTTTTCCACTTGGCTTAGAGGAGAAAAGCAACACTTAGTAATGCTTTTTATTGACTAGTCTGAGTGCTGCTGGTTGTCTGGTTAGCATTCAAAAGTGTCAGCTCTGGACTTGAAGCTGTCTAGCAAAAAGCTGGTTTCGTTCCACACTCCAGTGGTGTTTAAGGCAGGTAGTAAGAAACACCTCGTTTGCTTTTGAGGTCATAATATTTTTATGGGAGAGGGCCCTCCTGATCTGACTGCATACCAGTGGGATGGATGCTTTTGTTTGCCACCTGCCTGTGCAACAGGTTTTGGCTGCAGGAGAAAGGTCTGGGGTAGAGCAGAAAGACAATTCTGTCAGGTGGCAAGACATGGGGGAAGTCCTGGGGTGACTGAGAGGATACCTCTTTGAAAGGCTTCTCCCTTGGGCAGCTTGTTTAATTGCTTCAGTATTGCTTAGCTTTTTGTCTCATGAGGTTCTGCACTTCCAGCTGCAGAGAAGCAGACAGTCTCAGTGTGGAGGTTCTCAGAGCCTCTGGCACACAATCCTTTAACATGCAGCTCCTTAGGAGATCCATCCAACTCCTTGATCTCTGGCTGCAGACTGAAGCACAGAAAAAGCACTTGAACTTGACTGTAGGACTTAGAGGGCCCCCTTCCTTTTCTCTCTGACTAAGGAGAATGGATTTATAAAGGCTATTCAGTCCCAAAGCATTTGGGTGCTTTTGAATCAAATCTGCTCAAGGTTGCAAATCTGCTTAGTCCTCTGACTGTTCTCTGTGTCACATAGTTTACTGCCAGGTAAAAAGAGAAGAAGCTAGTTATTCATTGTCCTACCCTCATCTTTCTTTTGAAAGAATTGAGCCAGGATGCATGTTTATTTTAAATCTGGTTTTAATATCCAAGTTAAAAGACTGGCCTTTTTCTTTGACAGGCTGATCCCACCTGGGTTTGCTTTTATCAGCATTCTGAATGGAATAGGGCTCAAACACTCAGTGGCATCATGACAGTCTCATTTCTACCTGCTGGGCTTGCACAGGATGGTACTTGGTGTTACACTCTTTGCAGATGGGATTTTAATGATTGCAACCTTTCTTCTGTTGCAGCCCTTCCTTTCAGAGAGGTGGGAAACACATGCATGTGTCCAAGAAGAGAAAGAGCAGAGACTACTTATAAAGGGACATGCCCTTATACACTAAGAAAAGAAAAAGTGAAGCTTCAGACTTTTTCCTCAGTGCAAAGTGACCATTCTCAGGAAGGCAGATTTGGTAAGTAGCTCTGTCTTCAGACCACTGTCTCGTTTGAGTATCTCAGCATACAAAATGTTCTCCTACTTTGGCAGCTGGACTAATTTGATTAGGCTGGAGAGAACTGCAGGGCAGCCCCTTTCTCTGATGGCACATTGAGACACTTCAGCCCAAGAAACAGGAGAATGCCCACTACAAAAACATAGAGTAACTGCAGCAAAAGATGCAGCTGAAGAGCGCCTGCATTCAGGAGGGTTTCCAGCTGGTGCTAGAGGAAAGAATTAAGCAGTGTGTTAGGACATTGCAGTGTAGTCTAGCATCTCTCTGGCCCTCCTGAGCACCCAGGGCGAGCTTATGATTGGGGTTCGATTTCTATGGAGGGACCTCTGAACTGAGGTACCTGTATGTATTAATTGAGCCACGTGGGAGCCATTCCATTGGCACATCCAGCAGAGCAGTTTTATTCAGTGTCAGATACAGCAATATCTCCTGGACTCCTCTCTTTGCTAGAAAAACATTGGGGTGACAAGAGCCTAAGCTCGGGCCCCAGCAAGCTGGGCAGTGACCACTGTGTGTTGCCTTTCAGTGAGATAAAGGACTGCATCTCCAGAATCATTTGGTCATTTGACCTCTTTCTTTTTCCCTGGAGGTCTTCCCTTCTCCTCCAATCCCCCTGCCCAAACCCAAATCCTTTTCTCACGAGAGACTTCTCCATTTTACTTCATGCTAGCCTCCTGAAGATTGTTGAGCCATGTATGAGGTGGGACAAGCTGAAGTAGAGCATAGATGGAGACATTCTGGACAAATACATCACCGGGCTCCCCGGGAGCTCACAGCAGTTCTCTTCTCTCTTTCTCACAGGGATGTTTCTCCTGCAGCTTCTTCTTAGTCCAGAGCAAGAAGATAACTTTTCTTTGCAACTTTAATCATCACTGAGGAGCGTTGGATCTTCGCTGGAGGGGAACAACACATTTTTGCAAGCAAAGGAAAAAAGTGCTCTGATGACCACTAGAATTGACTTTCCTTTCAAGCAGAACAAAACGTTTTTGTCAACCTGAGGCTGCTTTACTTCGGGAATCTCTAACAATGGGGTTTATAGCCTTTGCCAGCTGAAATATTGTCAGTTCTTCAGGCTCCATTTCAGGCATTAGTATGTGTGTAAATGAGAGTTTTCCAGACCAAACTTCACACTATATAAAAGTATATGGAGCCAGGGGTAGACAGGACATAGCATTAGCTAGACTTTCATTTACAGTGGCTTATAGTTGTAAGGATCATTCATTCAAGCCCAGATTTTTGGTATTTTCATTACTGCCCAGGTGCTCTGCTGGAAAATTTTCACCTAAGAATTTCACCTAAAGAGCTACTGAGTTAATATATATGTATCTCATTTTTCCCCCTAGTAAGCTAGTGAAATAAGAGCAGTTTCCTCAACATCTTTCCTATGTGAAGTTCCTTTTCCTGCAGTACCAGCAAGACACTTCATCATTCTTCGTTTATGTTTCCCCTTTTTGAAACAGGCATTAAAGGGCTGGCTCACTAGGCAGATTTTTAACAAGGACAAATTCAGCTGTACACATGAAGATGGCAGATATTGAATAAGGAAATGCTATCCCAGATCAGCATCTCACTGTCCAAGCTACGGCCTGGCTATGGGAGTTGCCAAGTAGCTCCCATCAGCCAAAGCATTCTTAAATAAATGATAATACTTTTCTGTCTCAAGTTATATGATGATCAATTTGGTGCTGGCTGGCATTTACATTTGCAGTCCTTTCAATTGTTAAGAAAGAGAATATTTTTTTTACATTTGCTAATGGAGGAGAAGTGGGGATATTTGTTCTACAAGTGCCTGCTCTAGACAGAATATTCCATCTCTGTTTATATTTCTTCTTTCTACAATGGGCACAGATATTTTTGTCACATTATTCATAGACTTCAGAGGATTAAATAAGCAGTAATGGTGAACAGGTCAGATTTCTTATTTAGAGGTTCCAGATCAACAGGGCAATGAACAAATAGGACAAACAGATTTAGCCAAGGCTTACAGTGTATTAACTTCATCTCATTTCTCATTAGTTTGGTATTGAGCTAGTCTGCTGCAGTTGTACTGCATATAAAAACCTGCTTTCAGAAGCAAGTTGGTAGTTTCTGAGATTTATAAATATTGATGGCTGAATGTGGCTCCCACGTGTGTCATGACATTTCACACCGGAAAAGAAGAAAGTTGCAGCAGCTGTGCAGCATCCCAAGATCCCTTGCCACTAGCCTTTTTTCCTCTACTGTTCAGCCTTTCTTTTCCACCTCCTGAGGACAGAGACGTCTTTCTTTTTTCATGGGTTTGAACCTGCTTGGGAAATAAACATTCTGCACACATAAAGGCTAATAGCTAACTGTTAATTTTAGGCTACTCTTGTTAAAAACTCCACCTCTAACGTGCATCTTTGTGCTGTGCCCTCAGGCATGGTCAGAGGTTATGCTCTTCCATGTCTTGGATGGAAGTGTCAGAGCTGCAATGTCTCCATTCTATGAATTAGCTGCTCAAATTCTTTCTCAGTCCTGGAAATAAGCAATAGGTAGGTCTTGTGTCTCTAAGAAGTGATGCATGCACCCTTCTGTCTCTGCAAAGATCATCAGGTTTAAGAGAAAAAAGCAGAAGATATTTGCATGTATCTTGCATACTTACTGAAATGGAAGTGGCACTGTTCTTAAAAGCAGAGGTGTAGAGAGCAATCCAGGCTATTGATCTGTGAAGCAAGCCCTTTTGTTCCAAGGGAGAAAGTAATTCATTCTTATATTAGACTGTGGCTACATTAGATATTGGAAATTTGTATAGCAAGACAAAAAGGAATTGCTGCCCTAAAACTTATACAAGTCTGCATCTTCTCTGGAAAAATCCTTGGGTAGCTGCAGAATTGGTGACATCTCATCAGGTAGGAATGACAGGTGACATCTCATCTCATCTCTCAGGCAGGAATTGTCCCAAAAGAGAGTTCTTGAGTGCTTTGTCATGCAAGCTTGCAGAGCAGCTGAACACTGGTCACTGTCTGACAACTGCGTGTGCTGCAGCTTCCTCCTGTAATGAGCAAGTCAGAGTGGTTTGTATTTTTGTGTTTATATGCGTCTCTGTCTCAACAGCTCTTGTAACATTGTCTTGCTGTGGAAATTTGCTGTTACAACAAATGCTGTGCTAACTGGAGGTGAGATGTTTTAGGAAACAGCTCTGCTTGTACTAGGATAAATGAACAGAAGGACTATTTCATAGTGCTTTTTGGGGAGAAGAAAGAAGTCCTGTTTCCCTCATCTCCTCTATTTTTGAGAAGGGTTGTCTTTATTTCTTCTTGGTTTGTTGTTTTGTTGGGCTTTTGGGGTTTTTTTTCTGACTGCTAGACTGCCAGAGCAGCCCAGTATTCGGGAAATTTTCCCAGAATATGTTGACACAATCAGCTTGCTGTCTGTCAGTGTCCACAGCTGCTGTGCTGGGAAGGGAAAGCGACCTGCTTATTATTCACTGATGGTTTGTTGCATACTTAGAGGCAAGGATTCCCGATTCTCCCTTCACCTAGCTCCTTCATTTATCCTTCTGAGGAGAAAGCAATCTTGTTTAGGAGAGACAAAGAGGATATAATGGGGTAGGGTTGGGATAGTTCTTTTCGTAGGGTAATTCAACCCTATTGCAAGAGATACATTTTCACATGGGTGAATGGGGAAGAGATTTCTTGCCCAAATACTGCTCAACAGTGTGGGGTGCACAAGCTTAATATCTGTGACTGGCTGACAAAATCGTGGTCTGGTTGTGTCTCCTCCTATAAAAAATACAGTCTGGATTCAGAGAGACAGAGCGGTATTTGTTGCCCCCTCTTGTCACACGTCTGTGTGCCTGTATGCTTGTGTCTGTCCCCACTCAATTGCAATTAAACCCAGTGCCTGGATGCAACCCAAACGTCTCACGCGTGCTCCTGTGAATTTTATGAAAATAGGTGTCCAGATGGAAAACAACTGTGCTGCTGAGGGAAGGCCTTCCAAATTCATGCTGTGTCAGACTTTGGGGATGCCACACAGTGGAGCTTCTCGGGTCACAGGATACATTAGCTCTGTTGAACTCAAAAACCTACCTGTTGGGAGTGTTTGGTTTTCAGACTGCCAACAAACCCCTAAAATCAATTAGTCGTGCAGCTTTACTTGCAGTACATATTTTCCTGCTGTTCACAGGTAGAAGCTATTTTCTGTTATTCCTAATTATTTTTACGTTCCGCTTTTCCTGCTGGCTGAGGCAGGCATTGCTTTTTGTGCAGGAATTAGATCCCAGGTACCTTCTGAGTTTTTCAAATGTGCTGTAAACTGCTCTGAATACCTGCAATGGTATTTGTCTGTGTCTAGCACACTTGATGGGGAAGGAGAAAGTCTGATAACTGCTTAGTCTTCCCCAAAAAACTTTGGCATCACACTTTGGGGTAAGTAGAAGTCCATTTCTTCTTCCTATGGCCAGAGCTCTGTATTTCTTAGATTCAAATGTATCTTCACAGTTCAGCTCAGAAAAAAGGAAAATGTGATTGTTTGGTTACACTGATTTTAGTACATTGTGTTTATACCTGTTGGTTTATGCACACGCATTGCAATCTGTTGTGAGATTGATCCAGGACTTTACTTTTCTTAATGTTAACCATTTCCTTTGTTGTTAAGATCTTCCGTGGTGTGTGGGGAGTGGCTGTTTCACAATGGGGAAGCGATTCAAGGCTGGGTGCTAATTTTCCAGCTGTTATCATGGCACTAAAGGTTGGATAACCCAAGAAAAATTCACCATCCTGTGGCTGTGTCTTTTGCAGATCATTGTCCTGCTAAGGAAAATGGCATAGAGAAGAGTGTTTCCAGTTAATTTGATCTGTTTTCCCCGAAACCTCATCCATCAGTTTCTTTATTTGCCAGGCTGAAGGGGATCTTCCCCATCACCTCTCACTCTCCTTCTGCCACTTGCTCTACTTGTTCCTCATCTGCCTAATTCCTTTTTTGCCTGTCCTCTGCTTCCTGTCCCTAATTCCATCTCTCTGCAAGTGTTTTCCTAGGAAGGAGATGGCACATTTTGAGGCTCATGCTAAGCTGCCCAGTTGCTTGGCAGGGCACAGGGCACTGGGAATTGCTGAACTCTTCTACTCGGCCCAAATTTTCACACCAATTTTTGCTTCAATTCATCTGAGAGATTTCTACCCTCCCTTCCAACTCAGATGAAACCAGGCGAGCAGCTCAAGTGCTGTTAGGAGGAACCTTTCAGAAAGGCACAGTGCAACCATGCAAACACACACACTTAGAAAACCAGGGCTAGAAACATGCTGTTCCACCGAAAAAGTAAGAACATAACAGGGTGTTCTCACCCCCAGCAGAGTGTTTCAGGGTGATGTGTGAGAGCAAAATTGGAAACTCTGCCTCTATCTCCGCCGTGTCCAGTAGCTATCCTAGAAGCAGATAATTTGGTAATTTCTTTCTTACAAGTTCGGCTCCCCTAAATGACCTTTAAAATTTATTTGCTTCATTTACTTGGTTTTTAAGAGGTTATGCTTAAGTAATGCTTCACCGCATTTAATGTTTTGTTGTATTTTAATTTAGTCTGTAATGATGGTCTATATTAAATAATAGCAGCAACATCTGAAATTATTAATCAACAAAAGATGACAGATAATGCATGTTAAGTTCTCTCTGTATTTTGAATCATTTTTCTCCCAGGTAACATAAGAAGAATGTTAAATCCTACTGGAACACATTCCTCAGCTGATGTAAATCTGCAAATGCACAGCAGCTGAATTTCTGGCCCATTATGTTTTTCTATGAAAGATGTCTTTGCCTTCTGAGTATTAATTATCCATGATTCTTTTACTTTTCTTGTTTTCTGCCTTTGCAGGTGCTGCTAATTCTCTCAATTTCTTCCAGAAATGGGAAAATTTATCTATATTAGGAAATGTGTTCTTCCTTTCTTCAGTAAGCTGCATTTTCATTTTTGGCATCCATATTTAAATCCTAATGCACATAAAGATATGAATGATGTGGGTTTTACTGCTGACAGTTTTAAATCCTACCATGCATCAGCTGCAAAGACAGCTTAACCCCTTCTTGTTCTCGCAGAAGACCATGTATTTTATTTTGCAAAAGATGGCCATGTCACACACTGCACAGATGTCTCTGTCAAAAAACTGCCCCCATCTTCAAGTCCCAACATTAAATCAGATAATAAATGATGTGGCAAGGCTGGGTGCTGGAGGGGGGATGAAGGGAAGGCTCAGAGTCCCTTACCCCACGGCTTGCTGGCACTGGCAGATGCACTGAAAGCTCCCACCCAAAGGGATGCAGCTGAAGAGATTCCTTTCCCCTTCCCTGATTCCCCCTTCAGAAAAGCTGAGGGTGAAGCCCACAGTATCTGAGCTCTGGAATAACTTCCCATGTCCCACTGCTCTATGTGAGGGGCATTTCAAGCACAAGTGGGTTGTATGCCAGGGCAAGGAGCATCCCTTGCTTCTCCAGAGGAATTCATCACTGGTGACCTGCATCCAGCAGGCATGACTGGAGCCACAGCCATAGGAGAAGCCCCCTCCCCACAAGCACGTGTGTGCGATTTGCCGCTTCTCCGTGTTTCCCTCGGGAGCTGCAGCCTGGATACAACAGAGGAGAGGGTTAATCCTTCTGTCTCTACAAGAGTTTAATTGGAAGGGAATTGTCTTTGACTTAATTTCCTCTCTTGTCTCCACTCAGGCCTAGTGGATCAAAAGAAATGCAAATTGAAAGATAATATTTTGGATGTGCCTGATTTTAAAGTTGAACATGAATAACCTTTCATGCCTCTGACTTAACGTCTGTACCATTTTTGTCACAAAAGTCTTGAAACAATGAGTATTTCCTTGTGTGACAAAAAGAATTTACTTTTCATCAAGAGAGGAAACCTGAGTGATGCTCTCGTGGTATTGAAACACAGCTACTAATTACATCATGTTATCAAACCTGATATTATCCTTTACAGTAAAATACCATATGTTTTATTTTATAATGAGAGGGCAAAGACCCAGTTACTACAAAGTATCAAGCTACTGCATGTTGGGTGCCGCTGTATTGCAGAGTTTATTCACAAAGAAATTCAATTGGCTGATTATTAGGTTACTGGTTAATGCAATTTAATATAAAACCCTTCCTTCCTTTTTCTTTCCTCTTCTTTCATTGTTGTTTTGAATTATAGCACTAAGAAAGTATTTTTCAAGTGGTTATCTTAAGTTTGCTTTCCAACATCTCTTTATTTGCGAAGAAATGAATTCAAAGGTTCTGTTTTCCTTTTATTGCTTGTGAAAATGAAGGATAGTTGTGCCTGCACTACAAGAAGGGTGATTTAGGTAAATGTCTCTGAGGCAGCTTGAGTCAATTTAGCTTAGACTTGCCCTGAAATTCTCTATTGCTTTGCTACAAACCTTCCCAAGAGAAAAGATTTACTCTTGCTGAGCTGTGTTGGAGTAGAAGGTAGTTTTGTTGGTGTCCTACATTGTGGCTGACAAAAGGGGTAGAGAAAAATGCTACATTGAACCACATCAATGGGGAGGAGAAAAGATTTACTCACTTTTTCTCCACATGGTCATCTTGGGGTGATGGATGTCAGCTGTCGTCTCTAAAATTCACATCAGACTTACTTGAGAAATATGTAAGGACTTTTATTATTGATGGTTTCCCAAGAAGTCCTCATTTCCAAAAAACACACAAGAGATTTTTCCACAACTACTTGACTGCAGCTACTAGAACCCTACATTTTGGCTGCCACATTGGTAGAATAATGCCCAGGCCTATGTTCAGCACTAGCTTGGGAAGGCCTAAATATAAATTTATAGATGAAAAAAAACAAAACCAAAAAAACTGCCTCTTTCTCTGCCATTCAGACCATACTGTCCTGAGAATGTGCTCCAGGTCTGCACCATGGAACACACGGGAAGGCAAAGCCCTGAGACAAAACAAAGGGAGAGGCTGCAAGGGTAAATGCTGTTTTTCCATAACCGTGGCACTTATTCGTAGATTGGGAGAAGTAAGTTGTTCCTGCTCTTGGAACAGAGCCATTCCTTTGCTCATGCAGAGACATCTCTCGAGCCAGCTGTGCTGCCTCTGAGTTCCTTGTTATCAACTCTTACAGGCGTGGGGGAAAGCAACAAAATCCTGACAATGATAAATGTTGCTTCTTTACACACTCACATGGTGCCAGCCCGGTTTGTGGTCCAAAAGCCCCACTGTGGTCTGCCTCCAAGTAAACAGAGTTATTAGCAGTCATGGGAGGCTGAGAGGTTGGCAGTTCAAGCTGACCAGTTGTTACAGAAAAACAACAGATTCCTTCTCTTCTTTTTCTTTTTTTTTCTTTTTTTCCTGGGCTCCTTTTATTTCTGAATCTTTCACACACCAGAGAAGAGCATTGCTGTTGTCTGGTGGCTAAAAGCAAAATCACATGAAGGAGGAAGAGAAAGGAGAGTAAAACAAAGCTGTCTCTCACCCCCAGCTCGTTAACAAATGCAGCAAGCGATCCCGTAGGCGCACCAGGTAGTGCCCCTGGGCTGGCACGGAGCCCATCCGTGCCATCTGCTGAGTATCAAACCTTCCTCTGCTTCCCATCACGTAGAACCTGCTGCAGGCAGGCACTGCTTTCCTGCTGGAATCACTGCGGCACACAGCCAGCCCAGGTTAGCAGTTCGATAGCTTTTGCTACAAAAAAGGAGAAGAGGGGGAGGAGGGTGCACTACATCTTTGTGTTTTCACAGTTATAATCTCTGCTATGGTATTTGTGAGTGTAATAGGACATTTCTCTAGCTGTTTATAACAGGTCAGGGCAAGTGTCCTGCTTCCCATATGCCATCTCACTGAAATGGCTCTTTTTGTTTGCCGAGTACAACTTTAGGTTCAGGTTAGTGAAACAGCCACATTGGAGTCATTGTTGTGATTACTGGGTTGAAGGAGAACAATAAATAAAAATATGTTGTGTATATGATGAGATGCAGGACTCAGAATGACAGCCTGTCTTACAAAAGTGGGAACGAGATAGGAAATTCAGACCCAAAAAAAGGGCAGCACTAAAAAGCTTGGTATTTTATTCCATGTCAGAGGGTTTCTTTTCTATCTAAACTGGCATGTTTCCTAAAACAATATTGTTTAAGGAAACAGCTGGTCCATCAGAATGTTTTCCTTCTGCTGTGTATCATCTGCCCAGCATTTTGCTCTGATCAGAAAGGTAAAGAGTATGAGAACAGAGGAGGTTGAAGGAAGAAATAGTCCATGCCTCTAAACAACAATGCAGCAGCTCCAAGCAAAGTCATAGAACTATAAGAGAAATTCACTAATAAGTTAAACGCTGACATTTTCAGAAGGAGAAAATACATCCCAAATATAATTTCTTTCAGGTTTTACAAGGCCACAGCATCAGTACTTCAAATCAGTAAGAATGTTAAGACTAGTGTCTGAGATTACAGTAAAGCCACCTAATTTCCACAGTGCAAGGAATTTCCAACAAATTTTGTAAAATCCATACATCTAGAAGTCTTCCATGTGAACAGAATCATGTTGTTCTAGTCTTAAAAAGTGAAGATATTAGATGGTACAAAATGTTTTGAAATGTCATGTGACTGTCTCCTTGGATCAGATGCTGTTGAAAAAGCCTGTTGGGGTTGGAAAATTAGGTTGTAGTTCAACTTCTGCTGGTCTGTGTTAAAGAAGAGTTTGATTTAGAATCCCTTCTGTATAAAAAACCCAATCTTTTTTGGGGCAGTGCCCTATCACTCCAGAAATTAAACAGAAGAGTTTAATTTTCAGTCTCATATGCCTGGGTTCTTCTGAGAACTCTCACCTGTGGCATTTTACCTTTTGGAGTTTATTTCTGCTTGCAAAGCTGGGAATCTTGGAAACGCATCAAAATTAAAAGCAGGATGGGTAAAAGAGGTGTTTTGCCAGGAATAGTGCAAGTTTTATGTGATGTTACTTTTAGACTGCTTTTCTTTCAATCTGAATGGGCTCACTATGCTTCAGAGCACTTGCAAGAATAGCTCATACATTGATATGTGATGTTGAATTCGAAGTGTTAGGCAAACACCCTAATAAATACTTTGATATTTAGAGAGGATGAGCACTGCATGACACCTACTGAGTTATTAACTTTTATTTTGTTCATTTTGCCATCTGTCTTTCTTGCTAAGCGTCTCGTGATCTCAAATGCAGATCCAGTAGTTTAGCTGATTTTGTTCTGAAGCAGCTCTGATGGACCAAACCCAACATTTTCAAGGCAGACTTGCCGAGTTTGCCAATGCTGATGTGGAAGTCAAATACCCAGGTGTTTTGAAGGCTGAAAATGCCAGAAATTGAGTATCCCATTGAGAGTTTTGAATCCTTTTCAAAACCTAGCATTCATATTGCCACCTCTCCCTGGGATCCTTTGAAGAATACAATTCTAAATGTGTATGTTGAGCATTTAATAATTAGCCTTTGGGTTCTTTTTGGAAACAACTCTGCAGCTATTTTGAACAGAGTTAAGATAACTACTGCATCCCCTGAACTCTACTGATACGGTGCAGACAGATAGGAAAAAAGCCATCAATGCCTTGCATCAACACTTAATTGCATTTGACTAAAGCACATGTTTGCTGGAAGCATGTACTCCAAAAACCATGCAGATGTAATTTAAAAAATGTTGAAGTGAATTGGCTAGAGCTTTTTATTTTTGCTAAAATACAAGACGATGCTTTTACATTTAAAAAACGTCATTTCTGTTTCAAGAGATATGTTTGAGACCATAACCGAAGCCAAAGAACAGCTGTACCATGCAGGCATAGGGAAGAAACTCTTGTCTTTTCCCTCAAAATACACAGAAAACCAGTAGTTTCTGATCTTGCTACAGCTGGTTTACAACACTTTTAACTTGGCTATCTAAAGTCATATGTCAGAAACTTACATTGCTTTAGTTTTACCAAAACTCTTTCACTTACACAGCTTGATATCAGCTAAAGTTGGGTTCACCATTTTTTTCCAGAGCAGGATGACAGGATCAGAATCCCCTTGACTCTGCCGTGGCAGCCACTGCTTGGACTGGGCACCCAGATGGAAGCAGCCCCAGGGAAGGGTGCTCAGAGTAGTTCCTGCAGTTGAAGAAAGAGCCTGCACCAACCCCAGGGCTTGCCTGTGGGTCACGACACTGCTTTTGGAGGAGATTTGAAAGGAGTTGTGTGACTTCAGACTCGAAGGATTACCTCATGGTGAAATCGGGTACTGCAGCTACTGTGGAGAGGCACAGCATTTGGTCTGGGCTAACTGGAAATAGTTCACTTTTTTCCTTTTCCAGAGGAAATGTTTCTTCAGCCTGACTTAAAGAATTCTGTTCAATGTCCACCAAGGGTTTCAGGTTGCTCATTTGGGGGTTGCTACTTTAGGTTTTGCCCTTTATGTGTGCCACCTCCAGATATTTATTTTTGAACCCACTGGCATGCAGTACTCCAGCATGTCTGACTTTTGCCTGCCTCTTTCCTAGGAAAAACTGCTCATCAGACAACCGGAATTTGCAGTTTCCATCTGCCCCAAGCTGGGCCTTGGGCTGTAGGAGTAGCTTCAGTCTGTTGATCTCCTAAGAAGCACAGGAATTGGGGTCTAACTGTGTCACAGTGCCAAGAGTATTTATCTCTTTTTAGTAAGTACATGCAATGCAGACACACGTGTAGCTTTTATTTAGCTCTCCTTTAGGTGAGCATCTAAAGTTCTTCTCCAAATGCTCCCTTGAGCCTATGATTTGGGTGAGTACATCCCATAACAGTCCTGGTCTGTGCTGGAAATGTTCACATAATAAAATCTACTCAGGGTTTCTACTAGTTGTGCTGGACTTGGTAGATGGTGGTGTGTGGAGAATGCGCAGCCTGAGCAGTTGTGTGGGGGCACTTGGGCTGACCTGTTCTAACTCCAGAGCTGTGCATGGAATTAAATGCAGCAGGGAGAACTGCAGGGCTCCTTTCCCTGAATGACAGAAGTCCTTCTCATCAGACATGGGGAAGGTGGAATTGTTGTATGGCCCCCTGTACTGACACAACACTGTTTCTAACATTTAAACAACAGTTTAATTTTTCCGGGGAGAAAATTGGTCCAAAATTTCTGGGGAAAAGGCAAAGTAAACCTTCAGAAAACTGCAGATGGAAAGCTTGCATTTATGTAAAATGGAAACATGCTGTGAATCATTGGAGAAAACCTATATTTTCTTGCCAATTATAACAATATTAGGTAGCAGTGAAGGTTTCCAAGGCAACCTGGCCACGGGTGCATTCATGTGGAGTGTGTGTGACTACCTGCTTTGTCAAGCCAATGGATGCATGTCAGAAGGTGGTGTGTGGGGGGAGTACAGATCATTTCATCAATCTACACTACAAAAACTATTTAAAAGCAAAGGGTTTGGGGGTTTTGGTGGGGTTTTTTTGTTTTTTTTTATTTGGGGTTTTTTTTTTTCTGGTGTATGTCTGATTGTGCTGAGCATTTCACTGCTTTTCTAGAATAGGCAAGACATAGGAATAGGCAAATGTGTGGGAGCCAGTCTGAAGACACCTGGCTGGTGGGGTGTCCGTGGTTAGAGGAGGCCTTCTGAGCAAGTAAGTGTGAAGTCTGCTCATAAATTCTCTTCAGATGTAAACAAATGCACAGCATCTTCCCTGACTGAACTTTCTTCTTCCTTTTGCCAGAACTGACACCAGCCTGTATTTCCCAAGGTGCTAAACCAAAGGAGTTCTTCCAACACCTAAGTTTCTTGCCTTCAACTGTAGCATTTGGAACCGTCTTGTCTTTTCCTGCCCCTCATTCCTCTCCAACACATCTTTATTTGGTATATTGGAGTTTTCCTGGCCTCTCCAGCTGTCCTATGAAGCACAGAGAGCAAAACACACAATGTGGTCCTCCCATATGTTTTCTTCAGAACATCACTCTTTTTTCTCTGAAGATTCACTGCAGTTAAATGTTGTATGAGGACCCTGCTGTCAGTCTCCAGGGAATTCACTGCCTTGTCTTCGACCTTTTAAAAACTTCCAAGAACCGCAGATTAGGTTTGTTCAGAGAAAAAACCATCAGGGCTGCCCAATACCTGATACAGCTGCCAGGAAAATAAAAAAAACAGCCCCGTATCCACCCAAGGGAAATGAGGAAGGAACGTGGGTCGTGTTCATCAGTCTTGACTGCTTTCTAGATTGCCAAGGCAGCTGTGACACAGCCATGATGTAGGGCAGCCCATCCCTCACTTTAGCTGGTCAGGGAAGCCGAGCCTGCAGGTCTGAGCTGACATCGGATCAGGGCAGATCACTGGGGTATGCAGCTGTAGCCTGAGATTTGGCTGAGAGTTCCTACTCTTCTTCAGTAGCAATCCCCTTTCCAAATTAGTTTTGCTTCAGGAAAAGGCAGAGGATTCCCAATTATCTTTCTCTAAACCAAAACTGTTGCAGTAGCGAGTTCACTGTAACTTTGCAGCTTCCCCTGGGAACTAGAAAAGAGTCACAGGAGATGTTCAATGAGCAGTTACTCAGGTATAGAAAAATGTCTGTGTGATCCCTGCTGGGTCTGGCGGGAGGGCTCCAACCACACTGAAACTCTGGTAATGCACACAGCCATGCTCCTTACTCAGCACTGCTTTCAGAGTAGCCACGGCAGCTGCTGTGTGCAGTGCACATCAGTCACACCCTGAGCACCCAGAAGCAAGCTTGAGTGAGAAATTAAGATGCTGGTGCTTAAATTATTTCACCTGACCGTTGCCTTTTACTGTGCATTACAAAATGTCCTCTGTGCATGCAGATGTGCATGCTCACACACATCTAACTCGGCTCAAGAGCTCACATTTTTGTGCAGTGAAAACCCACCCAGCTAACCAAGCAGGAAAGTGTGCCCATCGACCTTCCAAGAGATTTTCCTCTGGCTGTTCTGAAATTTTAGGCATAAGCCTGTTAGTCCTTGCTCATAGGCAAGGGAAGATAAAACTTAGAGAGTCAGCCTAGATTGTGTCCTTTCAGTACCTAAAAGGGGTGTGCAAGAAAGCTGGAGAGGGATGTTCTACGATGGCATGTAGTGATAAGAAAAGGAGAAATGGCTTTAACCTGACAGAGAGTAGGTTTAGACTGGATATTACGAAGAAATTTGTTACTGTGGGGGTGGTGAGGCACTGGAACTGGTGTCTCAGAGACGCAGTGGGCACCCCATCCCTGGACATTTATAGGGGGCATCTAAAGGTGGCAATAGCTCTTAAACATTGAATAAGTTACTGAACACTTGGGCCCAAGTGATACAGGTGCTCCTGACACTTAAGTCTGGTGTTTGAGGCTCCCAACCAGCTTAGCGTCCCGCATTATTTGGTATTTTGGGTTCCAGAGAAAGGTGTATCAAGCTCTTGCCTCTGGAGGCAAAATCAAATACAGGATCGAATTGCCTTTCCCTTTTACAATATGGGACACTTGACAGAACTACAGAAATCCCATTTGAAAAATGATAGCTGTTGATTTTCTGCTTGCTGAGAATTATTAGTATTTTTTCTATCTGGCAAAACCAGCCATTAAATCAGCAAAATGCTTTGGCATTAGAACCATGTGGAATGTAAAAAATACTGCTTCTTCTTGTTGAGCTGCAAATGTTCAGTTGCAAAGTTAAGGGAAAACCTAAGAGTACAAATAATGATCTTAATTTGAAAGACATTTTACAAGTAAACATACTACAATTGTAGCTACAAATCAGATAATTGCTGAACATTTTAAAATCCAGGAGTATAAAATTAAAAACAATAAAGTCAAATTTAAGTCCAAACAACAGGGGAATTCTAAGTAGAAGGTTCATATTATTGATTTTTTTTTATGGACCATTTCTTTATCTCTAAAACCTCAAATATCACATAGTGGTCTCTAATCATATATGTTATAATATTTAAATGAGCATATACTTTAACATAAAGTGGTTTACAGCCGGTTTTTCTATTACTGTATAAGAAATGTATCCATGAAACATAAAAAGGTCAGCCACTTCAATGAAATAACTTTTAAAAATAATACAGTTTTACAGCCATACATAAATATATGTATTTTATTATGTCAAAGAATATGAAAGAATATAGCTCAGTGTTAAACTGCAATACTTTCAAGGAGGATACATTAGCTTTAAACTGGGATATATGATCATTGAAATACATTATTTCTGCTTTGGACTTTACATTTCCAAGTGAAAGGTTTTTCTTCTCCCTACTTCCCATCTTTTTTTCCCACTCATAGGAGTTTATCTATCAAAGTACTAATATGTCTTGTCATTATGCATTTTAGTAATGACTAATCAGAAACTGGGGGCTGTGCTGGCCCCCTGCATTGTGTCCAACTCAGTGGCCCAGCTCTGCAATGCCAGGACATCCCAGCTGTTCTGACCCACGCTTTGGGAGGGTTCTGGCACCTGGGGCAGGGAGCAAAGCTGAGGTGCAGCCACAATGTAGCTGACAGAGAGGGTCTGGAAATATCCCCAACCAAGATGAGACTTTGACTGAGAGGATCATGCAGAGAGAGTGCTTATGTTGATGGATGTGAAACACTCATCAGAGCTCCCTGAGAAGGTAGAAGGAAAGGGAGAAGAGAACAGAAAATATACTTTGTATGTGTATTTGGTCCTCCTGTTTGCCTGCAACAAATTATGGCAAATTATGATCTGAGCTGCTCCTCAGAGAAGTTCCAAATCCCTGGATAGGTTTTGTAACTTCTGACAAGTCCATAGCAGCCCAGATCTCTCTGCTGAGCTGCCAGCTAGTTCCTTCTGTACAGGCTGCCAGCATGTCCCCCTTGACTGTGGGATCCCAGGAACACAGGTTCCCAAAGCATCCGCTGTTCCACTGTTAACTAATATCTCTAGGCCATACCCTACCTAAATTTTATGCAACTAATTAAAAGGGTAAGTTTATTTCTGAGGAGCAGCTGTTCACAGGGTTGGGAGGTAGAAGTAAGGTAAAAAGCATTCCCATTCCCTACACATCCTTCCTCTGAAGCAATCAATAAGTTTAATTAGAGTGGTTAGGAATGAACTATGAAAGCGGCAAAGTTAGTATCAGATAAATTAGGGAAATATTGGGACAGGAGATATATTTGTGACATTTTTAACAGAAATCTGATGTAGGTAATTGCCAGTGCTGCTTGTTATGAAGGGGAGGAGTGCATGCATCAGGGCCTCGCAGCAGTGGAAGGAAAGTCTATTATAATCCATCCATTTTACACACTGTAACTGCAGTCTCCAGAAGTAATTGGAGGGGGAGTGTAGTATAACACCCACGCCACCCTGCTTGAAAATACTGGTGTTCTCTTGCTGATTACCCCCTGAAGTCAATGGCTAACATACAGGTTTGGTACAATGCAGTACAATATAATCCTCCTGAGTGCAAGTCACTGCACTTTGCACAAACACTTCACTTCCTTCTAGTACAGAAAGAAATCAGTTCAAAACAAGCCACATCTCTTCCATTCCCTCTGGCAGCTGTGATGGACCATACATCTTAAAAATGCTTAAATGTGTATTTTTAAGGAGATTGTCTCTCAAATGATGGGCATGATTCTAAGATGTGGAGATTCTACAGTAGGGGTCATTTATAACTGCAGTCATTGCATTCCTTGGGAAAGAATTTTAAGAAACCACTTTATTTCTAAGTGAGACTTTGTTTGTGGTGAGGCTCTTCATACTTTTGAAGTTATGCTTAAGAGACTTTGCTCAGTTTGGGTCAAAGTGATAAGAGACAGAGCTGAGAGCAGTATTCATAGCAAATATCTTTGTGAAAAATGCTATAGATCTGTTGATTCCAGAATGTTTTGTGGGCATATCCTTTTAGTCCTTTTGGTGTAGTAAAAAAAACCTGAAATTTTGCCTGAGGCACTGAACTTGAAAATTTTATTAGCTGAAACATCTGAACTTCCAGTTTAAAATTGATCCTTGCATCAATAATTTTCGTATTCAATTGACACTTCAAAGCAAAATACCTTGCATTTTGGTGGTGTTTTTTTCTGAATGGGAAGCATTAATTTAGTGTGGAGGAGAGAAAAAATTAGATTATTTAGTCTAAAGGAGAGAACATGATGGAGGACATCTTTCCAAATAGATAAAAGGCTGCTGCAGTAAAGAAGGGAAGAAATCTGCTCTCCATGTTCAGGGTGGATACAAGAAGAAATAATGGGACTCTAACACCAGAGAAAAAAACCCAAAACATCAAGCTAAGCATTAGGAAAATATTCTAGGGGTAAGGCTATAGCTCTTGGAGAATTCTGCCTGACTGGAAATCTCCACCAAGCTATCTCAAACCTGGTTTTGAGGTAAAGCACCCTCAGGATAACAAAAAGGACTTGTTCTGCCTGAGGGCTGGACAATGTCTGAAGTGTCTCCAAGGCTTGGGATTCTCTGATGCTGAGGGCTCTTTTCTTAAAGATAAAGCACTACTAATATGGAAAGAGTCTGCTAAGAGATTGTATGTGCAGCAAGCAGACTCCCAGAGTTTCCCTTGGACAGTGGTGGCTTTGGCAGGCTGGTGTGGCTGTCCCCAGGCTTTGCACGTGCCTTGCCTGTGTGTGGCCCGCATGTGCACAGGCACAGATGGGGCTGGCAGAGGCAAAACATTTCTTTTAATCCTTCTAAGAAATGACAAATTAAGATGTGATTATAGAACTGTTAAAAAGGAATTACCACAGAGGAATTTCCAGATGGTCATGCAGAATTACTATTGAAGAGCGAACAGCAAGGTTGAGTTATTTATTCAAGTACAGTTCTTTCCTCCCATTGTTTTGGGTTGGAGAGTCCCATTCTGTCTTCCAGTCCATGTAATAATTTCTTATTCAGTCCAGTTACAGCTACCTTTCTGCCTGATAGTTCATTTTCTTGTCCAGTGCTGATAATATTCTTTTAAACCTAATTCCTCAAGAATATAAAATGATGGGATCAGTTTCTTCCCTGCTGTGGAAAATAACCTTGAGACTTTTTTGGCTGGTGCTAAGCTTATTTGACTGAGTGTAAGGGATGCTTTGGTACTGCTCTGTGGAGCAGCATGCAATTCTGCATGATGGGTTATCAGAGCGAATCACTGCTGATAACCCTCTGGGTTAATTGCTGTGCAATGAGTGCCTTGAATCAACACATTACGTTTAATCCCAGAACACACTCTGGCTATCTCTTTGCTGTGACTCTATGGGGCTTCCAATTGTTATTTATGCATGATAGATGACACTTTTTTCAGAGCTACCTAAGTGATTTAGACACAGCAATTTAGCTATTTTGCAGGTGCTCATCCCTGTAGATGATTCTGGCATGATGTACATTGCAAATGTTTCTACATATTCCAGCTAAAGCATAGATAATTCCCTACTCCTTTTTCTCATCAAAGCTTCTAAATCCTTATTTGTTCTAGCTAGATTTTTTTTTATGTCTTTTAAGTGCTGAACACTGCGCATGAGTCTCAGAGGTCACCATGAGATCCTGACGGAAATTCTCATCAAACTGGAGGTTTCTGTGTTTGATGGAGTGTCCAAATGCTGTATTTATTCCAGATGGTCCTCTGGGAAATGGTCCCAGGGATGGAGAGAGGTATCAGTCAAATCAGGGGAAAGAGTCTTCTTGTCAATTCTTTAGCTCTGGCCCATAGGAACGCCAGAAATCAAAAACCTTGCAGAGCATAGGAATTGTGGGTGCTGAGGATTAGGCTGTACTGCAGTTTTACTGAGGCAGATTTCTCAAGGTGTTTTACAGGAACTGGATTCACTTTCTTATTGAATTTTGTGGCAAATTAGATTTCTCTACTTCTGAAAAAATATACCTTTATGATCTAACTGGATCAATGCTATTATGGTCCTGAAAGTCACACTGCTAACACAGCATCAAGTTTCCCTAGGTTAAAATAACACAGTGTAACAAAATAATATACTACAAAGTAGGGCTGAGCAGGCTCTTGTTCATGAATCCACTGACCAGTCATGTGACAAGAGGAACTCAGGCGGCTTGCTCAATGCTTCTTCACTATCCACATTGTGTTCAGACTCCTTTTTCATTAGGTCTTGCACTTCCAAATCACAACATTGTCCACAACCAACTATTTAAGTATTCTTGCCATGGCAGATTGCAAGGGAAGGCAGCTTCTGTTTCTCTTTTAATCTCTTACCCGAGAAATTGTGCCTCCGCAATGCTCTGTCTTTCATTTATTACTGTATCACTCACAGCTTCATTTTTTGTTGTCTCACACCTCCTTGTCTGCACTATTCCATCCATCGTAATCAAGGGTGTGAGTGAATTTACATCACCTTGTAATGCGGGGAGTGGGCTAAGAAAGGAGGGGAGACAATGCTGCACACACCCTGTTTATCTCAGAAAAATGGTCTGTGTACACAACATGCAGTTAGTTCAGCTGTAGCAAAGACCAAAGAAAACGCTGTTTTCTTACCTTGCAGTTAGCTAGAAGCTATTACAAAAACTTCCACTATCGGCATCAAAATAAATCTTGGCTTCCAGATAAAGCAGTATAAGTTTCCTTTGCAGGTTCACAGAGTAGCTCCCAATTTACATCTTATATACAGAATCTGTGGAAGGAATGTGTATTAACTTTTTCATCAAAGTGTTGATCTTTGCTTTGTAGCCTGTGAGGCTTTCCATTGCTTCTTTATTGCTTTCAAGGTTGGTAGTGTGCTCACAGTGAGGACTGCTAAAAGTTATTTTTCCTTAATCCTTCTCTGTCACATGCTCGGACGCAGAGTCTAAGCCTAGCTTATAGACTTTAAAGTTAACCTTAAGCATTCATGAAAGGAATTCACTGCAAATATAACAGTGGCCTCTGTAGCTTCTTTGTTTGTCATTTAAAATTTTAACTTCTTTTGGAGGGGTTTTAAAACAAAATATCATTTGAAGTCATAAAATGCTCATCTGTGAAAGTCATGTGGCTCAGAATACAACGTAGACATAGGAGCAAACAGCTCTGGCAATGAAGTGCTCTCAATTACCCTTGCCATGTAGAATGACTAATCTGCTAAAATCATACTTATCAGTTCACACAAATGAGTAGATAGGTTTCAGTAAAATGCAGGACTTTTCTGATAAATTGCAACTATGCCCATGGAAATGATAAGGATTTTGCTACTTGGGCTGTTTCTGTGGATCTGTTGTGTCACCTCTATATACTCTTTTCAAGCTGCACTTGTGTGAAAGATTTTACCGGCTGGAAATCACAATTTCTTGTTTGAGGAAAGTTTTTGTAGAGCACATTTGCTGATCGTGATCACATCATGATATAATACAGCTCTTTTACTAAATTTAGATGTTAGACTTGCTTGCACTTCAGGACATAGTTGAGGATTATCCCATAAAGGATAGGTTTTCATTCTGATCTAATGAGAAGAAGGAAAAGATTAGAGAGTGGCATTCACTGGTAAATTGGGAATGTCCTTCATTTGGGGTGAAAGCCACCATTGCCTTTATGTCTGGAAGTGTACACCACATTATTAGTGGTTTTCTTCTTGTACCCTGTGTATTTCTCCATTCTTTCTACTATTCCTCAATTTTTGTAGAATAGTCCATCAAGAATTTTTCAAGTGATTGACAGCCTGAGACTGGGCATTTAAACTTGTGGAATGGTATAGTGTGTGAGGTGTGCTGCGCTTTTTATTTGGATGAATGCTTTCAAAGCAAACTTTCATCTGTAATAAAAAGTTTTGGGCATGTTATGAGTCAGCAAACCATCATTATTCATAACAGGCAAAAAAGAGAAGCCACTGTCTTCACCAGAATCTGGCCCAAGTGAGGGGGACTACACAGAAATTTTGCAGACTTTAGAAAAGCATGGAAGAAGTAATCAGTGTTATGTGTTGGAAATGACAGGTGCAGAGCAACAATCAGCCACCTCAACAGAGTCAGATATGGCTGGAAAGGTTCCAAAGCACATGGCAGCTGGACTGTGGGTAGAGAAGCTGTTGTGCCTAATCCTTCCTCAGTCACTGAAATTATGGCTGTGCCTTTGCCTACCTCAGTGCCAAATGCTTCTTCTATAAAGTTCTGGGACACAGCAGGCTACAACGGACAGGCAACCATTCCTTTGGACCCACCCAGCTCACATCTACTCCAGACCCATTGCAGGCTGTCCTGGCTGAAAGCCTGAGTCTATGCTGCTAATCTGCCTCAGCTCTGATGCATGGCCCTGCATAGAGGCACCTGAATTAGCTTCCTCAGGCTCCTTGTGTTGCAGGTACTGCAGGTTGCCTGTCAGGCTGCTTTAGCTGCTGATAAATTGCAGGACTTTTGGTGTCCACACTCTGGTTTAGAACAGTTTTGTGACTGCTCTGACCCTCCTGCAATGAGATTTAATACACATTAACCTTCTTGGGAGGGAAAAAATCATGCTCAGGTGTCTGGGCTCCTTGTTGCATAATGCCTCTAAACTCAGCTTTACAGAGGTAGGAATGACCATGAATTAGTGCTAAATGAAAAAAGGAAGAGAGAAAAGACAAGTGTTTTTTGTGCATGGATATGTCTTCCAGGGAATGACCTACAGAGGAACTGTGCAGTGAAAGGAGTATTTGATAATGGTTAACACTCAGTGAGCAGTCAAATCCAATGAAGATACACCTTAGAAATCAGCTGTGCCGCATGAAAGGGAGGTGCAGAAAATTACCAATGCACTCCTCAATATAATAAATGCTTTTTAACAGAATAGGCAGAAGAGGATGCTGCATAAGGACCTATCCCGCACAGCTTTAGTTTTATAATGAGACCAAAACAACTACCTTCTGTCATGGGCAAAAAAAGTGCTCTCTTTGAACATAAGTGCTAGTAGTTGCATAATGTGAAACTTACCGATGCATATAACGGTAGCATTGGGCCGTCTGAATGCATTGTACGCTTTAAAATTAATCTCTGCATAGATCAGCAAGCACATGCAGATTCTCCCATGTTGACAAGAGCAGTGCACTTCTTTAGGAGAAGCCAAACTTTCAAAGCCCGGCAGCTGGAGTTTTCAAGCTTGTTGTTCCATTATTAACTCTGTAGGCCTTAGGGAAGGGGTAATGGATGAGAAGATCCCACGAGGTCCATCCCAGACCTACTTTGTTTGGTTTCATGGTTCCTAACCAAGCAAGCAATAAGCAAAAGTGTTCTCTGAAACGAGCAGAGGGAAATGGATGTGTATTAGTTATGCAAGATACTCTGTTCAGTTCAAAACTATGTAGTCCATTCCAGAGTTCAGCAAAGAACAGGTGCAAGGAGCCACTGGCTCAAGGACAGTGCTTGGAGAGACCCTGCGACCCCTGGTGATGCTGAACGTACTTTGAGAAAAACCATGAGACTACAAAATTGATTTCAAGGGAGTGAGTTTGGGAGGGACAAGACTGTTAGGGAGAACCTCTCCCAAGAGACCTGAAATGAGCAGACCTTGCCAACACTGCTCACCAAAATCTCATTTATTTTCAGCAAGATGAAGTGGCATTTTACAGTGATACCAAAATAACTCAACCGCTATTGTAAATACCAGGGATTTGAATCACAACGGCAGAAATGTACTGGGATTCCCTGTTGCTGACGTGTGCTGTGACCCTTTAGGAAGTGTAGGTCTGGAGGGAGAGGTCAAGCTCCCACTCAAGGCAAGGCCAGCACCGCATCCAGGCATATTTTCTCAGGGCTTTGGCCACCTGGGACTTGAAAGCCCCTGAGGTCTGAGATTCCTGAGCTTGCCTGTCCTCCCAGCGAGCAAAATTCCACCCACTATCTGCTTTCAGGACTGGAGTTGCCAGAGATTAACCAAGCCTGGCTACAGACTGTCACTGTATCTCACCTCTTTGCAGACCTTTTGGTGCTCCAGTTGTCATCTTCACCCAACCCTTGCAGCTTGCCTTGAATAGACCTTTCTTGCACATTTGGTGGTTTCACGTAATAGCTCCACTTTTTTTTTTCTTTTTTTAAGGAAAAGGAAGGGCACATTTCTTTAGAATAAAATCTGTCCCAACCTCTTTGCAATCCTTTGACTACAACAATGCATTTCTGTGTTTTCCCCTTTGCCTTCTTCCAACAAATCAAGCAAGCCTTCATTTCACATTTTAAATGGAAACTGGATGATTTGTAGGCATTTTGTTATGCATTGTAGAATATTTGTACATTTATGAGCTCAGGTCAGAATTTTCCTCGTGTCTAGAAGAATGAGCTATCTTTCCCCATCAGCTTTCAGGGGCTTTCAGGCATACATGAAAAAGACCCTGAGTGATTTAGGTACCTACTGAAAATCATTCAAAGAGAGGACCTATTGCACTTTTAAAAATACGACTTCCTTCAATGTGTTAGAAATCCCAGCTGCTACAGCTGTGGTGATAAGGCATTAAGTTGAACTCTGCCTTTTTGTAAAACAGTATAGTTTTTCTCTGTCTTCTGGCAGATACGCAATACAGAAAAACAAGTCATTAAAAGATTCATTTGTAAGGATAAACAGAATTGACAAATAAAGCTGTTTTTTGAAACTAGGCTGAAAAAGTATTTTTTTTCTTGAGAGGTGATGATAGATTACAAAGCTCAGTCCATGCTACCTGATGCCTACACCACAATTCCTCCCCCAATTAGCTGTTTGTAAGGCAGTGCCATCTTCCACTTGTCACATTATAGACTTTATTCAAATGAAATACCTGAAAGAAAAACCTCCAACCTGTCCAGTACTACCGAGCAGAATTCTATTATGTAAATCTACTTCCATATTTTGGGAACAAATGATAGGCAGGACATGAAATGGAAAAATAAATTATACGCACACGAGTAAAAGATCAGTCAGGCAATGTACTGAGGTATCATTAGGGCTGATGAATCACTATTATCATTATAAAAATAACATATAATGCTTCAAATCCTGCATCGTGGTTGACTTCTTTGCTGATGAATATTTATGCAGTTTCTTTTGTTTCTTTGTGTGTCTAACAGATGCCAAGCTAAGTTCAATAGACAAATTGCATCTCTGTGAACTGTCACAGTCGTGTCCTTGTTTTTTCTAGCAAACTGAAGTTAAATAGCAAAATAGAATAAATAAACAGAGGTCAGAACCTCCATCTCCCTACAAGATTCAATCAACTGATAAATAATCTGTGGAAGAATTCAGTTCAGATCAAAGAAGGAATGAAATTTAAATCTTCTTTATTTGAAACGAACCCTTGCGTATCTGCACTCTGAGGATCATAAGTTACCTAACCAATGAGTGTGTCATAACCTAATTAGTCACTCACCTGTACTAAATTTCGCCATATTCCTTGTGTCTGTGCTGCTTACCTTCAGTGCAGGATGGGAGAATTATTATAAGTGTATGGGGTTTATTAGCAAATAAGGCTTATAAACAAATAAAAAAATTACGAAGAGGAAAACAAAGATGGCTAGATAATGGTGTTTGGAGACACAAAATTTGAGGTCAACATCATTTACAACCTTTCTCAATTGGCAATAAATCAGTTCAATTAACTCAGTGTCTTAGCATAATCTTGTTCCCAAACAAACTTTTATTTTAGCACAGTAGTATTTATGGCAGGTGATTTTTTTTCTTTTTTCCCTTTTTCTTTTTTTTGGTGCCTCCAGATATAGAGTCCTATTGATTTGCTTTGCAAGCTTTCCGTAGAAGGTAAAATCAATGGAGCACTGTCACCCAAACAACTCTAAAGCAGAATTTATAGATTTGGGGAAATGACTTAATTGCTGGAATGATGCTTGCAGCTAAGCCTGCCCACTTACACTTGTGCAACTACTGTGCATTATCCAAGTCCCAGGCATCAAACATATAACAGTACACACAAGTAACTGGAAAATAATGTAAATACTTCTGGAATGTCATCACTTTTGTGAGGTATTACACAGTACTTAAAATGGTGCTCACACAGGTCTACCAGCTCTAAAGTTTGTCCATAATTGTGTCTAGAAAAGCCTTGAGTTTCTTGACATCTCCTAAGATGCACAAGGCTTCCCACAGCTAACTTCAGCTATACGAAAGAAGAGTTTGCCATTTAAAAACCATACCAGGCAGAATCAGGTTAAGGATTTTCTCCTCCCTCAGTGCCAACCATTTATTTCTGTCTTCATGTGGGAAATCTCTCCTTGCAAAAGCAGCATGTGGGCTTTGGTAGTGATTCAAAGGGCTAAAGAGATACCTGCCTTCCAAGAAGCAAATAGCTTGGCATCGCTTGACTAAGTGATACATTTGCAATGATAAGGGGTCTACTTTGATAAGTAGAAGCTCACACAAAAGTTGATTCTCTCGTTTCAGATGACTGGTGCAATTCCCCTCAGTACAAGTCCACGAGTCATTGTGATTACTTACAGCTCAACCTCTTCTCTGAGGTCTCGCAGTCCCTCTGTTCCAGCTTCTTCAGGAGCCAAACTCGCTGATATTAAAAAATGACAAAACTGCAAGCAAGCAGTGAGCGTGTTGGGGGGGGGGGCGGGGGATGGACGGACGACCACAGGGGGA
>VZRR01008463.1:452330-642640 GCA_013398015.1 Oreocharis arfaki | reverse complement strand
GGGGGATGGACGGACGACAACAGGGGGATTGTTTGTCTGTTTGTTTGTTTTGTTTGGGGTTTTTTGATTTGTTTTGTTTTGCCTGGTAATGCAACATTTTACCTCTTTTGGGCAGCTTTGCCCAGGAAATTTTTTCTATCTTCCCCTGCCATACCCAGCTATACAGAAGGTATTGAGCCTCACTCTGAACATCTCCTACTTTTTCTGTCTGTGGTCGCTGCCAGGATGTTTTCCAGTGATGCCTTTGCTCAGGGATCCAACAATGTGTTGGATCAAACCATTCGCTAGCACTTCTGACTCCCAAAGAAAGCATTAGGTCTGGAACCAGAAGAGTGTTTTTTATGGGGAAATCTTTTTACGTACCTGCATGGTACTGTCTGTAGCCAGCAGCTCTTCAAGCAGCAACGTAAAGTCATTTGATTCACTTGCTTGACCAGTTTCTAATTGGATATAATGGAGCAATGCGCAATCACTGTACGCACTCCCTCCAGCACCGCTCAATTATTCCTTACATCTCTGTGATGAGATCAGCAGGACAATTTCGTACACACCGGGCTCTCTGTGCAGCTGACAGTCCCACCCAGCTAACGAGGCTTTACTGCTATTCCAGCACCATCACGTTTTTAGTCGCTCGTCCTTAGATTTACACTTCGTATTCCCCTCTGCAAGTGCCACATGAGCATATCAGCTTCTTAAAGCAAAACAAATACACAATCTGGCGGTGTGCATTACACATGTATACCTTTTGCTAAAAATCAGCTGTGCATTAAATGGGTGGTATTTCTATTTAAAACAGCCAGCATGGTCTGAACAGATACACTGTGAGCCGGTTTCCTAGGCAACAAAATTCCTCAAATTGGAGGGGTCTGTAACAGAAGATGTTTAGCTAGCTTTAATTTTGGGGCACGGTTTCTAAAAATCTTAATTGACTCCTTTCAAATATATTTTATCTACTTATAACGCTGTGTTTCAAGCAACAACTAGGACAGATTCATCTACCGTATCTCTGCTGCAAATTATAGATATAAAGCATATAAAATAGAGACAAAGGTTAAAGGGTAACTTATTTCACAGTTTGACAATTGTTTAGATGGTTGAGCCTTGCCTCTTGGCTACTACGTTTACTGAATATTTGTTTATAGTCTTCATTCATATAAAGCATCAAAAATTATTTTTGTCAATTTGATTGCAACTGGGCTATCAGGTACCCAAATTTTTGACCTTGTTTTTATTAAGTTCTGTACTTTCTATAATGTTTTCTGCAAATCTCCCTGCAGCATGCCTCTCTCTCTCTGTGTCTCTCTCTCCACATAATTCAGCACCATGGATACAGGTTCCGCCTAATCCTGGAAATGGTGTTGGACCTATTATCGAGGTATTGTGGACATTTTTCTCTTGCTTCACTCTTTTTTTTTTTGTTGGCTAAGTGGGATAGGCCTTCTCCTCTCAGTAGAGCATGACTTCAGTCTCCGTTAATAACCCCAGCCCCCTAGATGGATGTGGGCATAGGGTTGCGTGTTAACATGGCTTTGCAGCAAGGCTTTAGGGCTCAGTGCTCCCACACTGGGGGCTGTGGATCCATGACAGGGCAGCTGTGCCACTCCCAGGGCTTGAATCAGTGTCTTAAGGACTACATCACACTCTGCTGTGAAGGGGGACACTGCAGGGCACAGCTGTTCCATCAGTGTAAAGGTGGGGGTGGCTGTACATCTGAGGGGATGCTGCAACATCATGCTGGGGAGAACCATTTCTAAGGTACTCCAGCATCACTTTCCCAGGAGTTCAGCACCCGTAGCTGGAGGGAAAATCTCAAAATGCTTATCTCCCCTTAGTCATTACTTAGCTGATTAGATATTCTAAAATATTCAATGTTTGGTAATTTCTGTTGTTCTTACAGCATCAGAGGCCTCTGAAAAGCCAAGCAGGTCATGGCAGCATGGACACAACCTGCAGGTCTGTGGCAGCTGACAAATTGCTTTCAGAGGAGACTGTGTGTGCAAAGTTGTCCCCACTCAGGATCTCCTGGGAACCAGGTTTCTGGTTTTCAAGGGACTTTGAAAGGAATTTAAATTAATAGGAAGTGAGCATTCAGATTTCTTAAGAAGAAGTTTCAAAAGCAAAAGGCTTAATGTTTCTGTAGGTAATTTCTTCCAAAGCTCTTGAGAGATTTGAGAGCACAAGACTCCCTGCAAGGCGGCAGGACTGCACTCCTCAATCCCTTTAGGGAGAGGATTGTGGGCTGCTTACCCAAGGACAGGTAGAAAATATCTCTCTGAAAAAAAGTTGAGAATTCTCCACCTTGTGTTTCTTTTCTTCTCACCTGGATTATACTGATCTGTGCTTAAAGCAAATGTAGGACTGGGAATCAATCACACATAAGTTACTTCCGCTGTCTGGATTTAGGTAGTTCTTAGTCCTTGTCTGGAGCTGTGGTTTAAGGGGAGGCATATGCAGTTTTGTGAATTTTAACTTTGGGAGAAAAGACTTTGGTGTGCATCATGTTTGGACAGCAGAAACCTTGCACAGATTATGGTGATACTACTTTTGTTTTGCCTTCTCCTCCAAAATCCATTGTCTCTCCAGGATTAATACTGATTTCCCCACTTTAGATTGAAATTTCTCAGCACTTTGTTTCTTGACCAGATCTTTTTGCTTTTCAGCGCTGTTTTCCACAGCTGTTTTTAAAAACCTTTGGTAAGTGTATCTCGAAAGCAACACATGGAAACAGTCATGTGCACTCGTGCTTGTGTATTCATAAAATAGAAATTAAACTGATTTGAGGAAATATGGCAAAAGCGACCTGTCAAATGTAATAAAGTTTCAGTGCAAAATGCAAGCAGCAAAACGTTTTCTGCTCAGCTGAGGTTGCCTCATCCTCATCTTGCTGAGTACCCATTTGCTCTCTCTCCTGAGGGCAAGATCTTTCTCACTTTCATTAGGCTTTTCTAAAAATTGAGACAGCATTGTTTGTTGCTCTCTGCAGATAGATTTTGGCCTTTTAAAGCCCAGACTTGTTGTATGATTATGAAAGAACTTCTGAATGTTATGTTTCTGGTTTTTTATTCTTAATTGTCCATCGGTTTTTAGTACCTGAAAATCTCTGGTTTAGACAAGAGGGGGATGTCAGATTCAGCTTAAGGAAACCGCCGTGATAGCAGCCTGTCACTAGGACCTCTCAGTGACTCAAAATACGATGCTTTGTTCCTAAGTCTTCTTTTGCATGTAGCTCTGGACATTTATTGTGATGGGTTCAGCTCAGACAGATGTGTTAGCAGGTCCTGTCTTGCTCTTACAGTAAACAGAAGAGATGGAAAAATGTGCAACTAATTGCTAGTGGGGTAATGATTTACTCATACTTTGTTAGACTCTGTTAATTAAGTTGTGATCCTGTGGGTTGTTTAACTAATTATGCTTGGAAGAGGGTGGTCACACACAAGAAGGGTAGAGACCCATACCATGCTACTCAGGATTAAAAAAAAAAATCTGTTTTAGGTTGATACAAAATAAACACAAAATATATAGTCCTAGTCAACTAAAATATTTTCTAGAGCACACTTTCTCTTTTTTCTAAAATTATTATTACTATCATTATCTCTTTGGTGTTTGACTGAGGTTTTAAGATGTTTTAAAGATGAAAAGGAACATTTGGAAAGGAACAGTCATTTGGAATTGAATGACAGAAGTATTTGTTTAAAGAAAACAAAACAGAACAAAACAACACCAACAAAAACTTTAAAAGAAAACCAGCAAAAACAACCAAAAAAACCAACCCAACATTCCAACCTGAGATGTCTAGATTGTTACCATCCTGTACCTTGTTCCTTCCCTGGACCTTCACTAACATGAGAAGGAGTAAAGACAAACTTATGGGTTCTTTTTCAAAAAAAATACTGTAGTATTACCAGATGACCTTTTTTTTTCCTCCCAAAGCATTCTTTGATAGAAAAAAATGCTTTGCTTTGTGCTTATCTAGGAGCATGTGACATTCATCTGAATTGCAGGTGAGCTCACAGAGGACTACAGATCTCCTGCTATCAGCAAAAAACAGCTCTCGAGTTAGCTCTGCACTGGAACAGCTGAAATCGTCTTCAACTGAAGGCAGTGGCAGCACAGTCCTCTATGAGAAAAACAAACAAACTGAAACCAATCTGTGGGGGCATTTATTAAATCACATTGCCAGAATTCATGCATAGAGTATTTTAAGTCAGTAAAATCTGCTTGTAGGAAATACATTTGGGAGCGAAAGTACTTAGGATTTCTCAGCATCATTTTACTTTGCTTTAATTTTCAAGTTAAATTTGGAATAGCCTAATAGTTTTTCTGAAATGTGGTAGGGGACAGAATCTAATAACTGGAGAATGGCAGAAAAACCAAGACTGGAGGCAAGAAGCACATACAGGTGACTTCTGAACCCTTGCTCCTTCCATGGCTTATCTTCCCCAGTACAACACATGCTTATTTGCTCTTAATGGCAGTGGAAGTGGAAAGCACTAATGGTGCTCATTTCTTACTTTTATTGTTTTTGTCTTAGGTGAGAGGAACCCACAGCATCTGCTGGGGTTCAGTGGGTTAGTCCTCCTCCATCTCATCCCCATGCTGGCTGAAGTGCAGAGCCAGACATTTCTGCATGCAAAAAGACCAAATCAGGTCACTTCTTCCAAGTTCATTTCTAGTGTCTGCTGCCACTGGTTTGACAGAGTGCCTTTCTTTTTGACCCTGACACTGAAAACGTGCCCTTACAAAATCCCAGTGGTGCTTGGCACCCTCCACAGCAGTGAAGGAAGTGCAGTGATGGAAGTCAGAGCTTCTGTAGATTGCTCCTCCTTTTGAAGTAAGCTTTCCCCACTCTTTTTCCCACAACCCAAATCATCCAACAGGCTGAAGACCGGCCAATAGTTCATATTTACTCCCAGAAAATACCTTCTTTCCCTTCATATCTCTTGAGGACTAAGAAATTTCTTGAGAGTTTTAAAGAAAAGTGCCTACAAGCTGGTGTCCTGCAGTGGTCCCAGCACAGCATAAAAAGGAAACCAGAAGTTTCTCCTGCGGATTTGGTGACTTGAAGGAATACGAAGTCCCCAGTGCCAAGAAATTTTGTGAATCCGTGCAGCAATCACTTCAATCATCTGCAAAGTCACCTGCAGAACATCTTAGAAATCATGTCTTATGTTAAATATTTATCCTGTAGCGGTTGCTTGAGGAGGAACCAAACTTTATGGCCAACATAAATTTAGGCCTGGCTGACAAGAGAAGGGTCTCTTCAACCTCTGCATGTAGCCAGCTCAGAAAAATTTTGTCTGTTCACCTGAATGGGAAAAATGCCTTTGAAGCCCATTTATACCAAGAGAAATAGTTGTATTTCAGACAGGTAAATCACGGTCAATGTTCTTTGAGGGGTTCTGTACCTGGAAGCCTTATTGAAGGCAGCTGAATCTGGGAATATTTGCAGTGTTGATCTGTTTTCTGAAGAATCAAGCACACTTCTTGCATTTCAGGGATTTTCAGATGTTTGTTCTGTATTTCTTTAAGTTGCCTGAGTCCTGTAAGGGCTTAGGTCACTTCATCCTGCTCACCAGGATAGGGCACAGGGTTTTATGACCTCCCATGCCCCAGTGGCATCTGTTATCTTTCTTTGTTATATTTTTTGCTTTCTTTCCCCATTTCTATGGCAACTTTTGATAATGCCCCCTCTATTATGCAGTTCAGCATAACTTGGAAAAAAGAAAAACCTGTTAAATTTTCAACAGGGTCAGATGTCAGGCTTTTTAGACAAGATTGAACATTTGGCTGGCCATGCTCATCTTGGCAAAGCAGAGGGAAAAAGTTCCTGTGTGGGGAAGCTTTTTCTAAAATGTACAATATGTCCTGTGAATGCGGGTGATACGTCTCTGCACTGTATCCCCAACATGAAGCAAAAGTAGGGTGACAACAGCAGAAAAAAATCAGCCACCAGTCTGGAGTATCTGCATCCTTTTAGGCAATTGCATGCAGTTCTGTCATTGTGCTGCTCCATGGGGTTCTCTGCAGGAACATGACATTTTAGAGCACTTGTCCTCCTGGTGCCACAAAAAAAGGGACAGTTTAGAGGGAGGCTTTATTTAATGAGAAGAATCCAGAGCTACTGAGCTGCCCTCACCCTTACTTACTAATAACACCTGGATCCTGCCTAGAAAAATGCAGTGGTAAAAGACGATATCCACAGGGCCCATGTCATGCTCATCTGTTCCCCAGCAATTATGATGTCTGTGGTGAGCCACCCAGACAGTCACTGCACAGCTGTGAATGACAGTATTTTAGCAAAAGTCTTGTAAAAATTGCTGGTGTGGTAGTCAGTTCTTCTCCACGGCCTTAAGAGAAGCTGAAGTTGCCAAACATTGTATTCAAGAGCTGGACTCCTCGGTGTAGGACTAAAATATTAATAAGGGGTCTTCCAAAAGTCCAGTCTGACGAGTTTTGCCTCTCTGGAAATGAGATGGGTCTCTGACCTTGTATCTGTAGTCAGGAAAGAATGAAAGAAGCCCTTCCTGTGCACCAAGCCTGCAAATGAGATCAAAGGGGGCTCAGAGATCAGAGCTTAACAGGAGTTTGGGGAAGAGCAAATAGCAGTTGTTTTTAAAAATTCAGATATGTAGAATGAAGATCAGCAGTTTCAGAAGATACCGTGTTTATCACCGATATTTTGTCTTCTGCCCTGGAAAATGACAGTGTTCTAAATGATGGGCAGGCCAATGAACACACCTTGAAACCTGTGGCTACCCTCAGATGAATGGAGGGACACACGTGTGCATTGCTTACACCTCTTAGTACCGAGAGGAGAGTGACCGGCCAAGATCTAGACCATGCCTCCCCAGGGGTGGGAGCTGAGGTCTGTGTCTAGGGCATTCCTGGCAAGACACAGCAACACGTGCCCCCAGCTGGCTCCTGTGAGCTGTAAGGAGCAGAGGGGCTGCACCGGGGTAGGTGTTGCCTTGGCACCTGTGATGGAATTTGGAGGGAGACAGAAATGTGGGAGGCGTTATTTCAAAGCAGTGCCTCCCGCTGTTGCTTTGAGGAAAGCAGAGCAGCTGTCAGGAGGAACATCCCTGTTCCATATGGCTGTTCCCTGTAAATATAGCACTGTAAACAAAGACCTGCCTGGAAATTAATCCCAGGGGGACTAAAAATACATGGGCATGGTTTTGCTGGCTCTTCTACCAGTCAGAGAAGTGAGTAATAGAGGCTGGATTATCTATTTTAAAGAGAATAATTTATATTTTGCATTAAAGTATTCCTATTTGTGTAAAAACTAAACCTCATTCACCCTCCGCTTTTCAAATCACAACCATATTCTGCTGCTTCTAGAGGAAGTTTGTGTTTGTTTCAGTCTTTTGAAATTAATTTTATATTCAAATAACCCTTTCCTCACTTAGGAACTCTTGAATTTTTGAAAACCATAGGGAACTCAAGGGTGTTGGCAAGTCCATTTCTTCAAAATTGTCCCATGGTGCATATTTGAAAGCATTTAGGAGCTGTTTTGATAATCCCTCTACTGAGCTACTTTATAACTTTAGCTTCTGAAATACTTCCCTGACTCTGGCCTAAACCACTTCAAAAACAGAATTTAGACACTTAAATCATTAGGAGAAAAAAATTCTGCCAGTAATGCATAAGTCCTTCTGAGAGCACAACTCAATATCTTTGGCAGCAAGTCCGTAGAACCCACATATCAGACAAGAAAGCAAATTTTGCTAACAAGAAAATCCCCTCAACTTTGAGCATCAAACTGCCATGATACCCTACAAGTCATACACTCATTGTAGCAACCTGTCATCAAAGTTCAACACGTTTTTCAGGTCTCTCACACCAGAAAAAAATTGCCTTTGTAAACCAGAAGACACACAGGCATCCCTCCAGAAAGAGAAAAGCATGGCAGATCCCCTCTGTGTCATATCTCATACAGCAAAAGCAAGGAAGGGTTTTAAAGTGGTGCACAAAAACAGAAGGAAAAATAATTGGTGTAGACAAATTAGATGACCTATCTAATTACACAGTAAATTGGTAATGCCTTCATATGTACACATGAGAGAGTAGTTAAATATAGATCCTGACTTGTATTCTTCAACATGAGAGCATGGTTGGTTTGGTTTTTTTCAGGAGAAAGGGAAACCACAGAGTTGGACTAGTACAAACATGTCACCTTGTGATTCTGCATATGCCCTGCACTAGGTAATACCTAGAAATTGTTTAGACATTCATTTTGCCTAAGCCTGGATGCCTACTGCCACAGGGCTGGCAGATAGGAAATATGATATGCCAGAGGCAACCACGTTCTTCTAGAGAGGCAGCCCACTGCCCATCTGGGCAGGTACATTTCTACCCCTGGTCTGCAGTCTGCCTAAGGGGTTAGTTCACAGAACCATACAATATGCTGAGTTTGAAGGGACCCATCAGGATCAACGAGTCCAACTCCTGGACCTGCTCAGGACCATCTCCAAGAATCACACCATGTCCTTGAGAGCATTGTCTAAAGGCTTCTTGAACTCTGTCAGGCTTGATGCTGTGACTGCTGCCCTGTGGCCTGCTCCAGTGCCCAAACACCCTACAGGTGAAAAATCTTTTCCTAATGTCTCTCCTAAACCTCCCTGAACACAACTTCAGGCCATTCCACCAGGTCCTGTCACTGGTCACCACAGAGAAGAGATGAGTGCCTGCCCTTCCTCTTCCCCTCATGAGGGAGCTGTAATCTGCAATGGGGTTTATCAGCACCTGCAATTACATGGTCCCCATTTACCTTAGAGACAGTGCTAGTAATGCAAGGTGTGCACCAATCCTAGCTGTGCTGTGAGCCAGGTCCTCACTTCTGTTGTGCATGGGGTGACTCCTTTGTTTCACCAGCTGATTGAGTGTGATTTTTTTTCATTGTGGCAGGCGCCTCACTGCAGAACAGCTTTCTAAACTGGGAAGGCTTCCCAGTGGCATGTTCCATTTTGGGGTTTAGGGTCACCTCTTCACTTCCTTCTGCCCCATCTTCCTTTGTTCGGGAGAAGTCCTTTATTTTAAAGGATGTGATAAAGGCTTGTGGATGTCAGATTTTTGCTGTCTCTGCCAGTAGCACTGCTGTAGAGAACAGAGGTCCTGTTACTTCTTCTCATGAAGCTTTTCAGCGAGAGGAGAGGGTTGTGATTTTCCTGGATTTTCCTTGAAGCTCCAGTCACCTTTCAGCAGGTGTGGCACTCAGGCAAAGTACTCTCTGCTTCCCTCTTGACGGCCAAGATCCTTATTCTGCAGCCTTCCAGCCCACTTAGTGTGCTCCCAGTGAAAGCAGCTGCTTGTAGGGCTGCAATTGGCAACTCTTCACCAGCCTCTTGCCTCACTGCTGCTTCCTAGAGCACTTTGGTGGGGCACAGTTTTGCAGAGACTTTTATGTTCTTCGGCAGTGCAAGGGGTACCAAAAAAAATCCAGGTTTCCTAGGTTTTGAAGAATGACATCAGTAATTTTGGACGTCTTTGTTATGACAAGATATCTACTGAGATTTTGGCGGGAGGGGAGAAATAGCTAAGCCTAATAACAGTAAACATTTAAGAGCAAAGGTTCTGGCTACCTCCTTGAGTTATTCTTTGGGTGTATTATTCTAATGTAGTAAAAATAAGAAAAGAAATCTTGCTGGTAATTTGGCCCAAAAAGATCTACTATGAAGACAGGGTGATGGATGTGTTTCATAGAATGAGTATAAAACACTTTCACGTGTTTGATAGAGTGAATAGATAGAATTTCTATCTACTACTACTATCAATTACTACTATCAACTACTTCTCAAAGTTGAAATACTGATGCTAAATATGCTTGAAAGTAGGCAGAATCTGACTACAGCCCAGGTGAGAAGAGAACTGGGAAGTCCATGTAATGAACGGGAATTTCAGCCAAAATATCTTAGTCTTACTACTTCATACATTTTTAACCTGAATTCAAGTTTTAGGTTTTTGAGATCCTCAAAGCAAAATATGGTAAGAGGTCACCATAAACTTATCTGCAGTTTGACAGGCAGTGTCTATGTCCACCACTCTACCTGCTTAAACTTCCTAGGAAGCTGATGCTCATATTCAGGCTTCAGTTAATGAGTTTGTTTTACTGAGAAAGAAACCTGGATCAGTAGCAGTCACGGGGCTGCCAAACGAAAATGGAATTCAAGAATGTTGACAATTACTCTAATAACCAACAGTCTGCTTTGAAATATTCTAGACACTTCCTTTTCAAATTAACTTGAGAAACATTTATATATGTGAAAGTCTTAAGTAGGTTTTCCTGACCCTGGGAGTTTGCAGATTGTCCTTTGTATGCAGAAAGATGAAGGGAGCTCCTGAGAAAAGAGCCTGTAGAAATTCTCATTTTTTGGTACTTTGATTATATCCAAAACAGGCATTTTACAGGTGAAGGGATTTTGTTTTGTTTTCATTGGTTTTGTTGTAGTTTCCTTACAGTTCGTCCGCACTCCAAAAAGAAATTTGTTGAGGCTTGAGACAGGAGGGAGTTGTGCTTCATTTCATGCTTGTCAGGGCTACCAGGTAGCCTTGGCCCTGGCATGAGAAATCTTGAATAATGTGGGATTTTTGGTCAGCATCAGGCCTTCCTTTGAGTTCTTGGGCTGCTGGGGATTCAGTGTCTCCAGTACTCTTTAAGTGGAAGGTTTTGATTTACTGTTTTCTAACCTGTGACCTGTGCCAACCATGTTCCTCCAACTATAGGATTCCAGCTTTAGGCTTACAAACCAGACCTGAGTACATGCTGTTAAAGAGATCTTTGTAGGCTGACAGTCAAGCACTCAGGCTTTTGAAAAGCATCCCAGTTTCATCAGGCCCTGCTCAATCTCCCTATCGTTTTCTCTCACCCACAAGGCTAATCTTGCAGACTGGAGGGAGTGTGCTTTATCACAACATAAATCGCAGCTCTAACTGGCTGTTAGGCTTTGTGCAGGTGCCTTGCTGGGAAGTACTTATTGGCTACCTAAGTGACTATTAGCTACTCGTGTACCCTTTAAGTTCTGTTTACTCCCTAGCACAAGGGTCCAAACTCCTAATGCCAGCCCAGACGCGGAAAAAAGGGCAGTTCTTATATGCAGGATAGCAAGTGCTGCCTTCAGTACCTGCCAGCACCTGCAAGGTGTTGAGACTCTGAGGGGAGAGGCACAGGCCAGAGCCCAGCACAGCTCATCAGGGGGAATGCCCCCAGCATGGCACGCTCTGACAACACTCAGCCTTGCTGCCCACCCACTAACCTGCTCCTGCCCACTGCTGGCATGGAAGCTCACACTGTGCTCACACAGTAGCCAGGATGCAGAAACACAGCCATCGGCACACACCTCACAGCTGGCAGATGTTACTCACAGCTTACAGCAGGCTACAAGGCCACAGGCAACAGCTGTGGAGCTGAGAGGCCTGAATAAGTCAGGCTGTTGGGAGGTTACCATGCCTTGTCGCTGACAGACTGCACAGACCAACATTTTGGCGCAGTAGATAACCCAGAGTAACTTATTTTATCCCCGAGGGAGCAGTTCTGGCTGTTCCCCTTCTGTTCACAGATTCCCACAGGTTCAGTCACTGGCGGAGTCTCTTCTCTACCCACACAGGTATGGTGTGGGTGGTAACTTCAAACAGACCCTTACCGCAAAGATGACACACTGCATATTTTAGTCACTGTCTTGCTCAAAGGATGGGAAAATAACAGCCAGCACACAGAAAAGGAATGGAATAATTTCATATTTTTACAATCTCCTCGTTAGTCATTTCATAACACTTTCCCATAAAGTTACATGCCCACATACTACACATTTAGGTTTTTTTGACTTCTCTAATTGAGGAATCTCTTCTGTCTGCCAAGTATTGCTTTTTAATCTGTTTTTACCTACTCCTTTTACCTATTTAAGTACCATTAATTTCTTTAATATTTTTCTGAAAGCCATGAAAGTATAGTTCTCACTTCTGAAGTTGCAAAGATAGCTTAATGCTAACAAATTATACTTTACCAGATTGCATGTGGGAAACATTTGGTCTTAATTGAACTACTTGTTTCTTCCAACTCAAGTATCATTTGCCAATACATATAATTATATCTAGAGAAACTTATATACATTCTTTACAATTTGTACATAAATATCCTTTTGATGAGGTCACTTTGATCATATTTAACAGTGGGCAGAAAACAGTTTCTCTTTCGTGGACTCTGAGAAACCCTTGAATTTACACCTTATTTTCTTCTTTCCTATAACTTCAGTCATGGTCATGAACTAAGTGTTGCGCTTTTTCTTCCTCATATAAATATGTAATTGAAATAATTAAAGCTAGGCAGCAAGTACCTGTTAATACTTTAGTGGGGGAATTAACTTCTTGCTCTCCTGTGATATTTATGGAAGACATTTAAAAATAACATGCAACTGGTGTTAATGACTACCTTACTTACCCAGCCTAGAACATCTTCCTCCACAGGAGTCAGATGTTAACAGCATAGTCAGTAGTGAGTTATATATTTTATTCAGTTTATTAGATATTATTCTTAAGCACTGTTCACCAGATTTCATGGATTCATATATTGTCTATAACAACCAAGAGATAAAGTTTATACTTTTAAGTTGTAGTTGCTACATTTAGGATCAGATTTTTGCCATCTTTTTTTCCTTCACAGGAAAGGTTTTAACTCAAGACTTACAATCCTAAGCCATAGTGTCAACCTCAGGAAACAGATGCAACAATTAAGCCACAGTCATAGACAGGTATGATTGTCCTCTACTATTTCCTTGGTTTTGGCCAGGACAGAGTTAATTTTCTTCATAGTACCTTATAAGCTTCAATAGCTTATGAGGACTAGGTTCAGCTGCTTCTCTTAAAATGTTGTCTTGTAGAGTGTAATCCTCTGCAACAAACCAGAGAACCCCAACAAGGTGATGGAAAGTGGTTGGGTTTAGAGCGTTTTCCTAGCAGTTGATGGAAACTTACTGAACCACTTTGTAAGAGCATCTGTTCCTGAAATTTGGACACTTTGTCAGTGCCTTCATTTGTTTAATTATTTAGGAAGCTGTTTTGTGTTGTTGGAGGGGTTTTCCAATTAAAAATACTATTAGTTTTTTGAACTTGCAGTCTTTTTCTACTTTTTAGCTGGGCTTCCTGGCTGTTATCTGGTTTTCATTATTGTGATTAGCCTCTGCAGCAGACCATCATCACTAATTAGAATTTGAAGATGAGCTCTTGTGTTCTACCTGCATATCCAGCTTCACCCTCTTAGTTACACCTGTAAAAATGCTGTAGCAGTTCATGCTGTAGCTGAGTAATGATTTGAATGGCATTTGTCACACCTCCCTAAAGTTTCTACATTGGGATGGATGCACCAATATCTTACACTACCCGACAGTCCTAGCTCAAGTCAACTTTTAAGTTTGCTAAATGCGAAACTGTAAACTGCAAAGCTGAGAAGAAACAGAGTTACTGCTATTCCTTGCTGCTCTGCTAATCTTATTAATTTTAATGGTACTGGAAAGTCACACTGGTAAGGGCAACAGTACCTATAAAAATGAAACACACCACTCATATTCCTGCATATTTTGCATATATGCCTGATGCAGAGGCAAAAGGCCTGTGCTGGGGAACTGCTGGTGCACTGTGTGATCCTGCCTGGCTCCTACCACCTTCATGGGGCTGGGAATGCAGCTCTTGCTTGCTCTGGTGCCACAGGGCCACTTGACATTGTTGTGAATAAATTGCTGCCATCACTTGATTATAAGTAGCATAGTTTAATATTGAGTATATGTTGAATATCAACTTACAAGTATATAAATAATAATGAATTACTAGTTTATAAATATTGTCTGATTATTAAACACTCAATAATTAGTTAATAGGCACAGAAAATATTGTCTAAGTGTAACATATCAACTTGAAAATGCTGTTTGGCTGCTTCCTGGAAAAGTGCCTTCTTTTCCAGGGGTGGAGGAGCTAGTTCAGTCTTGGGTTCATCTGTGGTGAGCGAGGATAGCTGGGCCAGTGACACTGCCCCCACAAATTGGGGGTAGGACACATCATTTCTACCCTTGAAAGGAGCTGGGGAGAGACTTGCCCAGGGCTCCCCGAATCTCTGAGGAAGAAGCCAGGCTGCTTGTGCAGAGGACAATGCTGCTGCCTGCTCTGCTCTTGCCTGGGGACTGCCCCGCCTGTCCTTAAGCTAATTAAAGTTTCTGCTCATTATAGCGGTGTGGGTTTTGACAAGGTCATAAATCAGTCACTGTCCTAGGAATATGAACTGCCATAATTGTGCATCGTCTATATATGAACTAATGACTTAATGACTATTCCAGCTGCTGGACACACAATGAATAAAGAGTTGGACAGACAAAAAGAGTGTGAAAAATGTCTTTTTCCCCAGAGACTCTTTCAGACATTGAGTTCAGCCTGATGCATGCTGGCCTCTCAGACTTTGGGGACCAGCATGACTGAACCCCCACCTCAGGCAGGGGTCTCTGTCAGCTGCCCACCTCCTGCCTGCCTGGAACCCGACACCTTCCCTCCCGCTCCTGCCCCCCTGCTCAGAAACAGATGAGTCAGTCTCAGTTTATGAGCCCAAACACACAGGACTTGGTCTCTCCTCCAAACTCCAGCCCAACTTCCAGGAGCCCTTTTCCCAGCCCCAAACACACAAACCTTTTTTTCTGTTTTAGAGCCCCCCAAACAGCCTCACCAGCCTGTTTTCAAGTCTGGAAAACCCAAAACTTAGTCTCCCATTTTCAAGCACAGAAAACACAGGACTAAGTCTCTGGGTCTGATGACTTTTGGTCTTGAGGTCCAAGAACACATCTTCCTTTGAGTGCCAAAACCCATGATCTGCCCTTCTTTTCTGCAGTCAGATGAGCCCCAAAACAGCCCCCCCTGAGTCCATGTCTGAAAAACAGGATTTAGAATAGGTGTCAGTTCCCTGGGCTGGACCAGCTAGTCTGGTTCCAGCCAGGTTGTTGCCTCCCCCATTTCAAGGGCTGCTCGGTACAGCAGGTGCCACTGTAATGCCTTTGTATCTGGGAACTGATGTTTCTGAGAGCAAAAAATGGAGTAAAACCAACCATAATGATCCATTTCCACATCTAGGGCAGACCAGAAGGTTCTCTCAGGGGAAAATATACTGATGGCAGCACTGGATCAGGCACTGAAGGTGTCAGAGCTGCTGTGGCAGCACACAGACATGTTGAGAACTGCAATTTCACTGGAGAGCACAGGGCTGGATGCACAGGGTGCTCACGAGGGAAAAATATTGAGCAAGCAGAAAGATCACAAAGAAAGAGAAGCCCAGAGAGCTCCCTAACATCACATTAGCATCTCTTTTTCTACAGTCAGGTTTGTGCACAGGAGGGTGGATGTATGGAGGACACACACACGGTTATCTGCTTCTTTCAGTGTGCCTGAAGGACAGACACAAAGCCTCCTGCACTTCTCAGCTGGAACACTTGTTCCAGGAGGAAAGGGAAGTCCCATGCATGAAAGCCAAGTCTCCAGCCCCAGCCACTGGTAAAGGAGGTATCCAGAGGTGAGCAAAGGCCAGAGCCCTTCCAAGCTGGCAGGCTATCACCCAGCCTGGCATTGCAGCTGATAAAACTTAGTCTGGACAGACACTTCCTTTCCCTGGAGCTGTCTGGGGGACTGCAGGGCTTCTGCAGCAACCAGCCTCTGCTCCCAGCTGCTGCCTCTCTCTTGCTTGCACATTCCTCTTAGGGAGAGGGGTAGTTCTTTTGCAATACCACTGAGTGTGACATCTGCCACCCTGCTGTGCAAGGGCTGTTACTTTGTAGCCTGACTGGACATGGATTTAAAGAAAACCCTTCCAATCACGAGCAAAACATTCAGTTTTCATCCCTCCTCCCTGATTCAGGGCAACGACTAATTCTCTTGTCTTTGGAAGACCTCCTCACTGACTGCTGTGTTTTGGGAAGCAAAGATGTCTTGGGAGCTGGCTGTCTCTCCCAGAACTATTCAAGGAATATGTGAGAAGATACTCCAAAAAAGCCAGGGATTTTTGTCCAAACATGCTCTGATTTCAGTGTTCCTCCCAGACAGACCAGCTGCTCTCAGGCAGCAAAGGGCAGCAGGCCTGCAAGGCTCTTGCAAGCCCTTAGAGCCCTTAATTGTCCTGAGCTGGGTCCGCTCACCGCTATTTAAGCTCCACCTGAGGAGCACAATCTGCTCTTGCTTCTCCCGCCTGGCTGCTGGGGGAGCTGGGCTTCATTTTCAAGGCTGATGTATGTATGGGGCCTGGTTTTGGTTTGTTTCCAGTCATGAGATTGTTTGGGGCTGACCTGTAACTTAGGTTCAGGTGCAAGTGCTGTAGGGGGCTGTTGTCAGGTTGCAGCTGTGCAAGGTTCTGTGATGCTTCCGGCACCCTAAAACTTCTAATGGATTGAGGCTTGAAGGAGACAGGGGTGCTGTAGATAATGGCAGGTCAAGTCTCTGGCTCCCTAACAGCTGTTGAGTATTCAGTGCTGATGGCTTCTTAGTTCTTGGGGCTGGCTCAAGATGTCATTTGGATGTGCAAATAGCCATATTTGCATTCTCACGGGTCCAGATAAGGGCTTGGGTGTGCTGCACTCCGGGGAGGATGGATGGCTGCCCTGGGCTCTGTGGGAGTCAGCCTGGGCTGTCTCAGCTGTGAGAGACTCCGTCCTAGTCTGTAGCAGGCCTTAAAGGCTCTTTCCTCCCTTGGGTTAAGCAGCCAGTTTCAGGAGCCGAGCTGTGCACTATGGACTTATGAGCCTGAGGTATTTTTGGGTTAACATGTACTTGTCTGTGCATGTCCCATATAGTAATCCATACAATGCTCTGAAATTGAGTGCTCCATCATCTCCATGCGTTCTCAGGGCAGCACTGATACTCAAGAGCTCGCACAGTGTTGCCAGGGCACAAGTTTTGCAAATGAGCAAATGTGAGGGGAAAGGCATCTAAATCCTTTAGCTGCACGAGATATGAAGCCTCTGTACTCACAGTAAAGGGAATATATTTTCTGTCGTCCTTTAGGTGGGCAAACCAACAATCCTGTTGTGTATCTGATGAACTGGAGAAGGACTTACCTTTCCTCTTCTTCCTCTGGTTTCTCTCCCGAACGATGAAGGCTTCCTTCCAGCAAGAACAGGTCACAGACTTCATGACCACTGTCCTGCATGACATTGTCTCCTGGACCAACAGGTGCATGAGGACAGGATGATCATCTTTCTGGTGGAATGCAGAAGTGAAATACTGCAGGAGGTAAAAGGTGTTTTTGTTTTGGTTTTTTTTTTTTGGACTCCAGATTTTTTTCTTTCTTGCTGATAAAAAGCTTTTACTGATATGGGATAGCCTGGCCACCGTTGTCCCAGGGCTTTGCCTGTCAATTGTGGGCAATTTGCTTTAGTGAAACTGTTCCTCTCACCTCAGGTGTGTTAAACTGACATGATAATGTAAATTAGCCTTCATTTGTCCAGTGGTCCAGGAGGCACATTCTCCTTTTGAGAATTTCTGCAATTTCTAGCATGGAAAGTATTCTTATGGGAGCAAGTAGGATTTTTGGTAGCCTTGACCAAACTTGGAAAGGTTTGCATGGCACACCCAGCTACTGGAATCTCAGTGTGTGGTGCTCCAATGCATCAGCTGGGGAAAAGGGCTTTTTATGAGCATGCAGTGCTCACTTCTGTGCCTGATTTTATTCTGCACCATAGAACCTTACGTGAGGAGAAGGTAAAAGTACACGTCTCAAAAAAAATCCTGTGACCTGTATTTCCCTGTCCCTTTACTGAGGTTATGGAATATCATAGCTACTGAAGCTTTGGGTCAGTCAAACTTTGAAAGGTGCAACCTGTCTGCAGACCAAAAGCTGTATTATTTATTTCACAATTAAAACAGGAGATGTGTTTTGGATGACACAAACAGGGAGCTTTTGACAGCAGCAAAGCTTAAGTTTGATTCTGAAGAGAAAATCCCTTCATTTTACAAATGGCTGTCATAACTTTCACTGGAGGATTTAATATAAAGCAAAGGCTCTTGCAAAACCTTTAAGGTGGCCTGTAATGAACACCAAAATTGCAGTTCTATTGTTGAAAATAACTTCATCAGTTAAGAGGCCTATTTTTTGCTTGACTTCCCAACTGCCACTTTGTTCTTAAAACCTGAGTGGAAGTCCTCCTTCCAAGAAGAGATCTTAGAGACCAAAAGGTGCATTTATGTATTTATGAAGATAGTGCTTAACGTGAGCTATGCTTTCAGAGTTTGGAAACAAACGTGAGAAGTACATTGTCTTATTTGCTGAGCATTAGTCGTGCAGTCTTAAAATCCAAAACAAGTTGGGATTTTGAAGCTGTTTCATAACTGGAAGGGACCATGGTTGGAAGAATCAACTGCTGTGTATGACAGTCTGGCAGGAGATCTCTTGCTTTAAGTCAGACCAGTTTCCTGCCTGTGTTGCTGAGAGCTGTTGCGTGAAGTTTCATGGGTTGCTTCTGCTGACAGCTGAGCTTGATCCCAGGATGTGCTGTTGCCAAAGTCTATACAGACACTGGCTGCACTGTCCTTCCTGTGAATGAGAAACAGTGTCATGCTACAGATCTGAAGAGACATGGACAGTGAGATGGTTTAGCTGTTGAGGCTAAAGGAAGAAATGTTATTACTGGTGCTTTTTAGCACCACCCGCTCCAGTTACGTCTCATACATACTTGGAAGTAAGGTGGCAAATGCCCACATTATCCTGGAGTGAGGGAGGCACCGAGGGTGCAGGTTTGGAAGAGGTGAACTGGCATTTGCTTTGTGTTACGCTGCTCACTGGTTTCTGGCTGTCTGGCCTGTCTTCAGAATACTTTCCAGTCTGCAAAAGTGCAATATTAAACTTTGAGTGGACAACTGAGTGTAATTTATAGTGTTTTCACATCCCCTTAGTTTTAGGTTCGCATAAAATGTCTTGTTTATTTTTCCTGATTATTCATTTCAACTGTACATATGATTAAAAATAATGAATGTTATTAATTTTTATCATTAGTACCATCATTACGCCTACTCGTATCCTTTGATATTATTGCAAAAATTATCTTTAATAGTTTTAATAGGAGCTATTCCCCAGGCTAATGAGGATATAAATCAAAGTATTAAACGGGGTAGAAAGTAAAGTTTTGGCCTATATTCTGAAATTGAACCCCCTCTGTGCAGTGCATGCCTTCAGGTTTTGCTCAGAAGAATATTTATATAGGTCTCTTCTATGTACTTGCATGAAATGGGGTTTAAATTTGGCTGACATCAATTAGACAGTCTGTGGCAGCAGGGAGACAAATTCAAAGGCAGCAGAAGGAGCAGCAAGGATGTTGCTGCACTCTGTTCTTGCAGAGGTCAGGAGGTCTTATGCCACCGGCTGTTACAAGGCGAGGCAGACTGAGTACTCCGGGGAATCCCACCTGAAGGACTTCAGCAAGTACAGGGCAAAAAGCAAGTAGATACCCATCATTAAATTCCTTAGGAGCATGCAGTAGAATTCTCTGTTTAATTACTAGGATTCCATCTGTTGAAGCTGAGACACGGCAAAAAGGAATAAATAATCTCTCTGGTAATCTTCCAAAGGATGTCTTCTAAACATGGGAAGCCATCTCTGCCCTCTCATTGTCCTCTGTTGCTTTGCTGTTTGTAGCAGAGTGCAGCCTAGCAAGGATGCGGTGCTGGCAAGGGATCAGAAAGTCAGGCTGGCTTCCTGTGCTTTTTTGTTTTATTGGGTGTTTCACCCATTAATTTTTGCAAGGCTTTTTTTTTCTTTGCAGTAAATATTGAACTAAAGCTCACTTTGTACAGCACAACACTCTTGCCAATATGAGCAAAAGCTATATAGCAGATAATACTTTGGCATGTTCTCTGTGTTTCTAAAATTTCCTATTCAGACTTGAGTTCTCTGCTTTAAGAAGATTGCAGACTATTTGCTAAATAACTTGCTAACAAAAGGTTTTCAGATACCCAGTTTAAACTAATTGTTGCCAGTCTTGTCACAATTTTGGGGGCCAAGGACATTGCTGCACTTCATGGGGACATCTGTCAATGCATTGAATGAAGCTGCTAGAAAGCAAAAGCCAAGAAGTGCAAAGAAAACAGAGTTGTGCCACCCGGCCTATTTCTGGCTGAGCACTGAGCAATTGAGGGCTTTAGGGACTTCGATAAGATTCTGCTGGCTGCATCTCTGAGGTGTTGGTTTTCTCCTCCATTCTGTGGTGAGCCCCTTCACCACGAGGACAGCAGTGATGGCAGGAGTGAAAGGTTGTAGAAGGGTAAAAATTTGTACGACCCTTGCTCTAAAGAATTGCTAGGTAGAAGACAGCAGCTAACTGGACTTCAGCCTGATCCAGAGCACATCCTCATTGTTTCCTGCTCCTCGACTTGGAGGACAATTTGTTCCTCAGCAATTTAGGTACCACCAGCATTTAGGACAGGTACCGGAAAACAGCCTAAGCCTGGTGAACTGGAGTTGGATCCCATCTAGAACTGCTAGCAGCAGTGCTGGGAGGCAGGAGGCTATTGCAGGGAAGGTGACCAGAGCTGTGACTTGGCTAGGGTCACTTTACAAGCCTACAGCAGTCAGTTTGAACCTGGGTCCATGGTGCCCTGAGGCAGCATGGGAAGTGCCCCTTGGTCCTTCCAGTCTGCCACTCCCTGTATTGCTCCATGGTAAGTACTCCCCTTGCACTGGGATAAGGCACGTGGGGGAGAAATTCTTTCAGATCGGCTTGGCTTCAGTGATGGGCTGTGATTAAAGCAGGCTCGTAAAACTTATTTTTAATGTTACACAACACTTGTGTGTTGTTGGTGGTGCTTTTTTTGCGAGAAGAGATGAAAACTATAGGAGGAAATGGGGGAAATTACAGATGCATTTTCGCTTTGCCCTTAGTAAATGAGGTCTTCGGTGTCAGTCATCTTTCAAACTGCTTGATTGTATATATTCGTGTGTCTGCCTGGGAGCATCTCCCGTTTGAATAGCAACAGCTCCCTCTGTCTGCCTCGAGTAAACCGCGGGCTGTTGCGCTTCAACAGATGATGCCATTTTCTTGTTCCCTGCCCGGTGAAATTCCTGCTCTCTAGGTACGTGTGCAGCTTAAATGGATTAACTTTGACGAGGTTTTAGACTTTCTCTGTATATTTTTAGGAGTGGCTGTAAACTTTTTGCTGTTACTTCCCCTACCAGTTTATGAATGGAGCAACTGTTGAAAAACCCCGAAAGTGGAGTAGGGGGTGCAGCGGCTGCATTAGTGGGAGAGATTATTTTCTGTTGAAAGTGAGCTTTGAACGACCTGTGAATTACTGTCACATTGAACACGTCTCTGGAGATTTGAAAGTTTTATACCCTCTTCCAAAGCGCTGCTATTGTCTGTGTAACAAACGTGAACTGAACTGTTCTGTTAAAAGTAAGTCATGCACACTTAAGAACATAATAGTAGCTCAGCGTTAACAATGCTGCTACATTCATCTCAGCAAACTGCTACTGTAGTACAACTGAAGCTCCAGCAAACCATTTGCCTTGTGATGAAGAGCCAGCATGCGATTAAAGGCGTGCTATTAACATTTCCTAGCTCTCTTCTCGCTCTGACATTTGTCCTGCGTGAGGTTTTTTTGATCACAATCTCAGCAGCAGACTTTGCTGTACGAAGGTTTCACAAAGCTGCCTATGAAGGATACGTCATATCTCATCTGGTATTTGCTGCAATAGGTAGAGGAGAAACAGTAATCTGGCTGAACTTTGTTTTGGATTAAAATATTTTTCCTTTTGTTAGTTTTTTCAGTATGTAAAAATAGGGCTCCAACTTTAAAGCACAACACATATTATGACTTGATGCAACTCTACTACTAGGAAGATGTTTGCAGTGTTGTAGGGGGCAGAGTTTATTCAGATGACAAGCCAAAAATTCTTATTTTCCACCACAGGAAATATCCTCCACAGAGTTTGTGGGAGATGTGGTCCAGCCAGAATGCTCTGGGTTTAGGTGACACATAGAGTCCCTTTAGGCTGGCTATGGTTCCTGTGATGTTTTCCTGGTTATTTCTGATTAAGTCGTTCTGATCTAGACCTTCAGTCTTTGAGAGATTGTCCTATTAACACTGAATTCTCAGCTGGATGGAGGAACACATTTTTCTTTTAGGTTGCTTTTGCCTCCTTACTGAAATGGAATGAGGTACTTTCAAGAGTGTTCCCCAAGAAAACAGATTAAAAACAACACAAACAAAAACCAAAAAGCCACAATCAAAAAAGGAACCAAAGCAAAACAATAATTTAAACAACAAATCAAGCCAGTTTGCTGCCACTCCTGAATTCTGCTTTTGGAGTGAATTACCAAGGTTGTTTTGGCATGCGTATGCATGGTCAGAGGTGTAAGAAAATTGGCAATGAATACGGAGTTGTGTTTCATGGCATGGCTCAAATAAGCCTGTATGCCTATACTTAAGTAAAACCTCGTATAAGAAGAGCCATTTGTAGCATCCTTTGGTCTTTCATGCTCCATAATCAGGCCTAAGGGATGGAGTTTAGATGCACATAATTTGTGGATGACAAAGTTAAAGCTTTGTCCAAATTAGAATACAGTCACAATTTTTGATAGTGTATATGGTTAGCTACTGAAGCTGCTTGAGCACCCAAATCTCTCCTCGGAGTGACAGTCCCACTGTGAATGCTCTTGTTGGGTGTTCCCTTCTGGATTTAACTCTGTAATTATACATATAAAATCACTTTATATTTAAAAGGTCACTTCAAATTAATTATGCACATTCTTCTCATTCAGTAAGTGTTGTCAGGTCCAACAAACATTCTGGAAGGAATAATAGTAGCTCCTGGGGGAGTGGGCGGGAAGCTAAACTGTGCAGCTTACTGACAGTCCATTAAGCCCCAGGGTACATGGTTAAATTATCTATTTGGTCATTGCTGGCTATTCAGCCAATGGCTGGTGCCTGGCCCTTCAAGTGCCTTGGTTCTTTTTAATTGTTTGAGGCCCTCTGTCCAGCTGCTGCTTGCCAGGAGAATGATTGCAGACCAGCTGAGTGGCCATGGCTGTGCCACTCAGGTCACCCCAAAGTCACTGCGGAAGGCTGCTAATCCCTTCTGCCCATGTGCCAGCTTGAGCTGAGCCTGAATCTGGTGCTGTGCCCATTGCCCAAGACTAGTGTGGTATACCATGCTCCATGGAGCTCTCTAACAGGGACAGAGATCCCTCAAATTGTTTCCCATAATCAAAATACTAATTTCCCTTTACAGCTTTCCTGGACTGCTACAATTCATCCAAGTGAAGCTCTCCTTAATGTGAGCTCTATCTGTAGAGAGCTCGTTTAGATGAAAAAATTAGGGGGTTTATATGTTATGTATACTTATATACATAAAATAATCTGAACTAGCCATAATTAGAACAAGTGTTATTGTCCTGAAAGAATTCCAGTCCTATGAAACGTAGTCATGCTATACTCTTCTAAAAGCTGTAATGTTAGCTTGCCCAAAGAAAGCAGCACACGGTGACTGCAAGACAAGATGCTTATATGTAAGGAGTGATGGTGCTGTCAGTGGTGTTGATAACAGACCTGCTGGTTAAAGCAAGGGGAGATGGATGAATAGTCCCTCATTAATGCCATGATGAGGGCTGTGGGGCTGGGTGGGCTGTCCTGTGGTTAGCTGCACATTTTCAAAGCCGGCAACTCAGCGACACCTGCTATTCTGCATGAAAAGTAAGTCTATGGAGAGTCCCGTTCTTTTTCTATTCACAAATGACCTCTAGTCACAGCACTGGTTGTGCCAGGCTTGGTATGCTTTTGAGAGCAAAGAGCAGATGTTACAGGGAGAAAGATACTTTGCTGATGTTTACCAGTCGGGTGAATCTAGCTAGATAGATTGGAAAGATGAATTTAGGATACAGCCATGTTCCCTGTGCTGTACTACCAAGGCAGATGTCTGGCATCTCCTTCCTGTTGTGTTGGCACTGCTTGCATGAGCACCCGCTTGTTACCAAGGCCAGCTGGCTGGCCTTTGGGATCAGTGGTCCCAGAGCACAGCCTTGCTGCCTGACAAACCTGGAGAGGCAGCCAAGAGGCACTGAAGTCTGTGTGCTTGGGCCTTGGCTGCCCAAGTCTTTAAAGCCCAGGGGGAACATTTCCAAATTTAATTGGTATTTTGGATCTCCCGTGAAGTATTTGAGTATTGGAGCTATACTGTTTGGGTGGAAAAAAGACTGGGTTTGTTTTTCAGGTCAGTGAAAACTATATGACCATTCCAAGGGCAAATGAATGTAATTCCCAGGTGGTTTGGTATTCAGAGTTAGGGGCCATTTCTGTTGCCTACAGTGACAAAGGGTCATAAGATCCTTCTCATGTGCCTTGAACTTTGTTGTGGCACTCAAATTCCAGCAAACCAGGAATAGAGGTGGTTCAGACCACGTATCTTCTGTCTGAAGGATGGAGGGAAGAAATGTTTCCCTCATGCCCATTTGATGGTGAGCATAAGGAAGCCAGGGTGAACCCATCTGTCCCTTAGAAAATGATTCTGCAGTGAAGGAGTACCAAGGGCACTAGAAGGGAAAGGAGATATGTCCAGGGACAATGTCTGAGCTGGCCTTTGAAAGCATCTCCTGGCTGGTGGCACCAGGACCTGGCTCTGTGGCACAAGGGTGGCAGGCAGCAATCCAAGCTTGTCAGCTGCTGCAGCTAGCAGGGAGGAATTGGGCTAGCACACGGCCTGCCTGTCTTCCACCTTTGGGAAACACCCAGTTTTAAAATTCCAGCTTTATATACAAGGGTTCCCACAGAGTCAGGGCACCATGAGGAGCACGAACATCAAATGAGGTTTAAATTGAAGGAATAGCCAGAGGCCTTAACCAGTCTCTGGTTATTCCATGAGTACTGCTGTTGCCCCTGGCTTGCTGTTTACTCATCTGCACCTGCAGTGTTGAAAGCTGTACAGAAATCCTGTTCAGCCTGAGCCAAAAATTATAGCTAGCCTTTGTGTGTACAGAGGGCTTTATAAAGGTCATGAATTGAGCTTTTGTGCCAACCTTTTTGTGATTTACTTCTCATTGTTTCTCTTTCTCCAGGAGTTCCTCCTCTGAATTGCCATCTGCCAGCTCTTTCAACAGGGAGTTCTGTGTTGCGGATTTTCTATTAGTACAAGTCTTACTGCTTTTGTGCAGGAAAGCTGGACCACTGTGGAGGCCTCCATGTGTTGCTGTATTTACTGGAGTCATGCTGAAGGGTGACTTGGCTTTTGGAGGGAAAAGAACAGCTAGCTCCCAATAGTCTTCAGCACTGGGTGTAACCCAATTGCTGGGACAGCAACGAAACCCAGGGTCTCAGTCAGATTGTTGGTCCAAGCCCAAAATAGTTTGGTTTTACTATCAGTTTTGTGGTTTAGGTCTGTGAGGGGTTCATTCAGACTCAGTCATAAGCCTTCTGTTACCAGTCCTGAGTATGTTTTTTACTGCTTTCACTCTAACATGGAAAAGGATTAGGTACAAAAGACCAGCAGCAAAGATGCTTCTTGTGGTCACTTGTTATAACTGGGGTTTGCTGCTGTACTCAGACCTGCAGAATGCTGATGCAATAGACTAACATGGTTCTGTCTCTCACTTCAGTGACAAACACTACAAAATGCTCTTTTTGGGATGCTTCTGATTAGAAGTGGTGAAGTCACGACGTGCAGCCTTCGTGTGTATGTCTTTCAAAATAGTCAAAGTGACTGTGTCATGCTATCAACATTAAAAATTCTTCATGATGCTACTCTCGAAAGCAACCAGCATCTCCTTCTGTAGAGCAGAGTGAGGGGAGCTTCTCTCTTGAAACTCAGCCAGGTTTTGGTTTAGTGATGCACTGATTGTAAATAGAAAACAGCAGTTTCTACTGCTTGTGGTTTCTACTATGGCAGAAAAGCAACAAGGCTGTGCAAAGGAATCCTGGGGAAGGATCAATTTGCCCGTCTATGGGAAAAGTGTCTAAGTAATGGTTTAAGCTCCCTCTGATATGAGTGGGTCATCTGCAAGAGGATTCTTTTGGTTTCTTTGAAATAACCAGCTTAGCCTAGATGCCTGATTTTTAGCCATTTAGCATTGGCTAAGATGATCATCATCTACATATCTATATTAAGATACAAGCTGTTGATTTTTCCCCAGTTTTCCATTCTTAAAAATGACAAGATTTCAAAGGATATTCTAGCAAAAGTAGAAATGAGAGTGTGATGTGTCCACTCACTTATCCCTTCCTAATGCCAAAGCCCCCTTTGCAGGTGGCAGCCTGAGAATATTGGCAAATTCTGGGTTGTGCTGCACCCCAAGAAAATACTGACTGTCCATATATTTGAATAATGAAATGCTAGGCACATATTATTAAATAATGACAGGTGTCTGCACAAGGTAATCCTCAGGGAAAATGTGTTGCATTCTTTGAATATCAATAAACCCCACTTTATACGTGGAGGTTTGATGAACAAATAAAACCTTGGTTTTGTTCTGACAGGTGGCATCTCATTTTGTGCTTCTCCATGAAGAGTCAGACCCCTTTGCCCTTTTTATCTCCTGAGGTCTCTGAACTCCAGTTTGTCCCTAGTTTCATTTTACACGCCTGTTTTGAGGTATGAGTTAATATGATGCTATCTAAATGTGAGTCCCTCAGATTCACTTCACAAAAGATAGGCTGTGCCTCAGGAAGCTGTGTTCAGCTAGGAGAAAGAACAGTTTGAAGGTGGTATTTATTAGGAAACCTAGTATCACAGAAAATTGGAGGGGCAACAAAAAAAACCCCAAGACTGTAAATAAAAGGGGACCTATGGAGGCTTCTTCTGACATTGCTGGGCTTGACATTGTGTCCTTAAAATGAGCATGAGGAACCAGGCACAGCCTTGAGGTCTCCAGTTTTAAAATTAGTTTTAATAGGACACAACAGGTAGATTGAAAGAATACAACACTATAAATTTTTAAAGATTGGTTGTGATGGTTGAAACAAATTAAACGAAGCTTTGTAGACAAGTAAGGCATACTAAAGATGAGTTTCATTTCTTGAGTTCGGTGTGGGGGTTTTGGCTGTTTTTATTTCTCACAGTTAACACTGCTTTATTCTTCTAGGGTAAAACTGAAGCTGAATCATAACCTTTCTGGGTTCCCAAGATCAGCCTAGAATTGCAAGTTGTAGCTAGTAGGATTTTCCATACCAATTTTTACATTATTTCCCCTTCACCATCACAGCTAAAAGCCTCTTCACTTTCCAAAGTAGAACAACCTTTGTGGTGCTCAGGTTTTAATGCATAATTCAACCTTCAAAGTCCAAAACAAGCATGCAGAAATCAAAGGCTTGACATGAAGTAAGTTATTTGATTCTGCAAATAGCAGTGCAGTGGTTCTTCCATTGAAGAGGCTGTATTGCCTTTAGGATTTACTGTAATCAAGACAGTCATTTGCTGGATACTGATAATTTAGCTACTGCCTCTCTGGAAAAAGTAATTCACTAACTGCTGTATAACAATTTTCTCGGGAGTTGTCCTCCAGCAGCCTGTGTGCTTTTTTCAGAGTGTTTTTCTTACAATTTCACATATGTTAATATATATTATTTTTCTTTTGCATAAGATTCCCAGCAGTAAGTGGCATTCTCATGCTGAAAAGCAGTATTTCTACTTTAGTCACAAATCCACAAGCCCTGCAAAGGCAGGAGCAGGGCACTATACACATGGCTAGACCACTGAGCAGGCATCTTCCTGTGCTTGCTGAGTAGGACTGGATGGGAGTGGAGAGACAATGTGAGGCTGACAGCTGGACAGAGACACCTGCCTCAGAAAATGAAATATTTGGGTTAGCAATTATGATACCGTCTACCTACATCCCTATAACTAAGGCCTGGGTTTTACGCATCAGAGTCTGAGCATTTCCAGCCTCATCAGAATTTTTATCAAAATGTTGTTTTCTGCCATTTCTATCCCAGTTGTATTGCTGTGCATGTCAAACTTGATTCCAGTTTTGCCAGCTATAATGTTGTTCCACAGGTTCAGGTGTAAGTGCTGGCCCTGCAGCACTCAAGTTTACGACTCAAACAGGAACCGACTGTCGTAATTTTCCCTCCTAGTCTACAAGTCCAGCTAGTCCTGGCCCTAAGGTGCTGGTTTGGCCATGCTTATCTTAAACCATTTCTTGAACATATTTTAGTGTCTCCAACCATAACTGTACTTGTAGGGGCACTGTGGGGCTCAAGTGAAGCCATGGCAGAGGTTAAAGGCAGCATCATCTTTTTTCCATGCCACATCTTCAGCTTTTGTGTGATTTCTGGAATGAATAGAAATCCAGATCCAGCAGTAAATCGACAAGATCCAGGCACTGCAGCAGTGGTGAGCACTGGAGTAAGTCTTGCAAAGAACAGCCAAGTATTTGCAGGTCTGAGGTACGCCCAGCGAAGCAGGGAATGGCTCCACTAAAGCTCAGTGGACTCACCGTGGTACTGTGTTTAAAAGGGTACCATGCATAACAGGGCTCCATGTTCCCACCTAAGACTGACATGTACCTTTGGTGTCCTCCCTGGCCAGGGGAGAGAAGGGAGAGACATGTTCCTGCTGCCTCTACTGTCTGAGGCGGGCGAATCCATAGCAGAATTCACAGACATGCCAAGGCGGAGTCCTCAGTCAGTTATAAATCATTGATGCTTTCTCAGTCCTGTGCTTCTCAGACTTCCACAATTTCATTGTTCCAGCTGAACAGGAGTTTTACCTTGTTAAATTCAGGGAGTGCCACTGATGGCAGCAGTCTTTTATCCTGTCCTTCTCATTTTCTGACAGACCCATAATGAATGATTAATCTCAGTGTGTTGCAAAGGGTTCAACTACCTGTTTCTTTTTCCTGTAATAAAATATATGCTGTTTGACTGATTGTGCAGCATCTGTATTTGGATTTCTTTCCATTTAATCTCTTTTATATTGTGAACCTACTTAAAAAGCTGTATTATAACTCTGGAAAATGTAATTTTTTCCCCTATTGTCTCTTTTTATTTTTAAGGAACGGATTTCACTATTTTTAATGCACATCAGTCTGCGGGCCTTTACCACCCATCCACGCTAACACTCAAGTTTATTGATTCTAAATATATATATCTCACTAGCTGTTGTGATTATTGTCAAAAATCAAAGCAGACAGAAACGCCTCTAATTTACAAGCCCAGGTTTCCATGAAGGTATTGCATTAAAAATCATATTTTCCCTCTCTATTCATGGTCTAGTGCAGATTCTCCAGGGGTGTAAATTACTACAGCTCTGTGGGGCTGTGGTCTTCCAGAGCAGCACATTTTCTGACATGGATGAATATTGGAATCATGTCAGTACTTAAATAATTCAAGAACATGGAAACACTGGGTCCATTGATTTGTTCTTTTTCTTGAAGTTATTTAAAAAAAAATTCTTTCAGTGTTCTTTTTGGGTTGAAATACTGAAAGCACAGTAAGATGGAAAATGAGTTGTATGGAAACATCTTCATAGGAGGCCTGAGTGCTGTTAGGCCAAGCGCAGGTATCTTAATTTACTAAAATTGCAATTTTATGTTGTAAATTCAGTACTTGCGATTTAATACTGCATGGACTGTATTGCTAGTTCTCAGGACTAAACTCACCATAATGGCTGTATCCAATATATACTTTCTTGGATAGTTTGAAAGTCTAGTGGATTTCTTGTGGCAGTTTCACAAAGTCATTGCTGGCAGACTTGCTGCATGGTAGTTTGTCACAGATTAACTCTTGGGGTAACTAGAACTTTACAAGTGGCCCTGAAATCCCAGTGACGTAACGTAATTCTGCAACTTGCTTGAATCTTCATGTCCTCAGGAAAGGAGACAACGTGGTCACAGATTTTTGACTTGTTGGGTCACCTCCCTGGCACAGGGACTCGCTGGTGTGTTATTTTGCTTTTCTGCTTTGTCGAAGTGCTGTCTCATAAGCTGGTGGTATTTAAGGCCAGGAAATGTGTGGAGATCTTTTTAGTAATGGTGGTGTGAACTTTTGTTTGCAGCAACTCCCCTGCTGTCTGTATAACTACCCTTGGCATTAGTGATGGTTTTCAGAAACCTGCAGCTGATGAAACACTGAGCTGATGTACATTTTTCCATCACTTATGTTCAGATAGTACAGATGACCTCAGAGGTACCTACTCATTTTATGGGCACCCTACCTCTGAAGTCATTAGTGCTTAATTTTCACTGCTGTTTGCACTCAACAACGTTAGTAGTGGCTTCATGAATTACTGATGTGGTGCTTAAAGGTGAAAAGTAAAGACCTCATCAAATTCTGGATATTTGCATATACATTGCAGATAATTAAGTATCTGAGAGGCAATGCTTTTTTCTTCTCTCCCTCCTTGCTGTTAGGGTGTTCAATAAGAGAATCCACTTAGTATCTCTTGCTGCTGAGGATTAACCTTTGTTTAGTGCTGTCCAGTCCTATATGGTGTATCACATGCTGCATTAACCCTCATTTGCAAAGCAGCTTCTTAGGCTCCGTCGTGTTGACACTGGCAAGATCCAAGAGGTAATTACAGAGCTCCTTTGAAAGAAATTAAGTGCTGCTGATGAAGTCTTCTCCAGTAAATCAGAAATCACATATCCAGTTCAGTTTAAGAACTCAGGGAGACCCTCTTTTTCTTTTCCCTCTGAAACTCTTCTCCATCAAATCAAAAGCAGTTCTTCAAAGCATTGAAGTGTATACTTAGCATCACACTCTTGAATTCAATAAGACACTTCTGCCTTTACTAAGCAGGCATGTCTTTAAACAAAGCACTTAAACACATGCTTAATTAGTTATTGCGACAAGAGGCATGGGGTATGTATTCTGTTCCCATTTTAAAAAGGGATTTTTTTTCCCACAGTATATATGATCTGTTTAAGAAAGAAACATACTTCTAACTTGAATGATGTTGTTTTTTTCTTTTTCAATTGCATTTCAATTCAGTGTAGATAAAAATGATCTCTTATTGAATAAGTCAAAAGTTTAAATGATTGTTTTGCCCAATCGCTTTTGAAACCCTGTTCAGATGTACAGCCTCTTCAAAATAAAAAATTGTGCCAGAAGCTATGTTCATCAGGAAACTGTTTTTAGTATCACCTGCATAAACCAAATCACAGATGTTTCAATCAAGGATGGATTTTTTTAAAAGAAAAGGTTTAAATTGCCTGCTCTGCAGTATCACATGCTTGCTTGTAGTTTAGTGCCTTATCCAGTGGAATGTCACAGGGATTAGTTTCTTCTGGTGATGCTTTGGGTTTTCACTTTTATATTTTTCAAATCCTGTACTGCTAGTGTGTAACTCTGAAGTTTCTTGCAGCCTCCTAGTTGCTGTTCTCTCAGGCCAGGCAGTCATAACAAAGCCTCTCCAAGCCTGCTCTTCAAGGACACACAGCCCGTCCTAGGCCCGAAATGTGTTTTAATTGGCGAATTTATGCTGATATGCAGGTGAACCAAAGCTATAAAAGTGTGAAGAACTCATGACTCCTTGAGTCTTGGACTCCCTCTTGGGGTCCATTTTGAGAGTAGCCTCTGGCTCCCCAGGGTGTACCTGTGAAGGCCTTTCAAATATATATCCACCTTTATTCCCTTGCCCCTGTCTAGTCTCTGTTTCTAGGTAACCTCTCAAGGCATCACTGGAATGTAGAAATAATTAGAAAAATTAAAAATCCATATAAAATTCCATTATGTTTACAGAATACCAAAGCCATTTGAAATAATGTGTAAATTATTATAATCCTTATAATCATGTTCTATACATTTTTTCTGAAGTCTGCCATGGGGTGGGGGGGAGAACAGATGTGTGAAAATTACACTTTGGGTTGTGTGCTCTTTGGGTTTTTTGAAGTTATTCTCTTTATTAAGGACTGACACTCTGGTGTGCATGGGCACCACACAAACCATTACTTGAAAGTGGAACCGTGAGGGATTTTATCTCTTGCACATCTGAGCTGATTGCTTTAGGGACAGAACTGTGATGTTCTCCATCTGTCTGGTGACAGGTGACATAACACACACTGCGTAGTCTCTGTGGACATCACAGTCACCACTCAGGGGTTCCAGTGTCAGGGTGAAAATCCTTTTTCAATAACAAGAGCAATGCATTCTGAGGAAAAGTGATTGTTCAAAGCTTCACTGGAAACTGGTCCTGACCTGTGTTTATGTGTAACAGATGCTAGAGAGAAAATTCTCAGACGCAGGTACACATTCACCTAGCTGAACCTGTTGATACAGAGACTGAATCATATGTTCCTGAATCTGTAACAGCAAAGTTCAGACTTGATCACAGAGTAATTTAGGGGCATTGATTACCAGTGTTGAATGGACATCGTGCATCATTTGGAAGTGCTTCCACCTCTAATTCATCTAGTGGTGTCTGAACTGTGAGCAAGAGCCATAGGGGGTTTGAATGTCCTTTTAGCTAGTTAAAACACTAGCCTGGCAATAAAGCCTGCTACAGACCTGGAGTTTAAACTCCATCAAATGCAGACATATTCATATTCCTTCCTAGCTGCACTTCAAGACAGCAGGAACAGAGGTCCATTGCTCTTCCAAAGGTATGTGGGCTCTTTCATTGTTTTTGTTGTAAGACATGCAAATATCAGTTTGCATTACAGACAAATGATATTCCTGAAAGACATGATTGGCTGGAAATACTTCATACTTATGTAGAAGTTGCCAAAACAACTTCATAGTTAAGTGAATGCTTAACTTAATTTTCCTCCTTCCAATTCGTATAGGCATTTCTAAACTACCCTTCTGTTTGAAGCAGAAAGAATTAATTTTTCTCTTACTAATATGAGGATGTAGGTCTGCATTTGGCAAGACTCCCTTTTGTGATGCATGAAAATATCGAGGTGATTCAATCCTATGAAAAGATTAGGTTTGGAAAATAGCAGTTAGCTGTGCTTTGCTTTCACATTCTCATATTCCCCATGATAGATCTTAATTGCAGGTGCAGAGGTGACCTATCACCTCTTTGTAGGAGGCTGCAAGATCTTCATTCACCACTGTATCTGTGCCTCTTGCACCATCTTTGGGAAGCAAAGGAGCACCATTATCCTAAATCATTTGTCCAAGGCCACAGAGGAGGTGAGTGGTGGAGCAGGACTTGAACCCACGCCAGCACTGTAATCTCTCTGCCCCATCACTGCCTATGCTTAAATGACTTTAGGGACTGACAGCAAAACCTTTGGAATGCTGCTTTGCTGTAGAGGATTTGTCCATTGTCCAGTGCACAATCCACCTACTTGTGCAAAATGCCCCAAAGCCTAAAATGTTCTTGACTGTAATCAATGTGGACGCAGGAAGTGCTGAAATCAATTGACTGTCAACACCTGTTTAATGGTAAGCAGGTGCTTAAATGTCGTGTTGCACAGGAGGGAATGGTGATAAAAGCTGCCAGGGTCTGGTGTTTTGTTCAGCAGCAAGAAATTTAAAAATCAGAAGAAACATGTATTTTATTAGTTAGTAGATGTGGCTGTGCTGCAATATCAGGGAATATGTTAAGTCATGCTCAAAAATCTGTCCAGCTCCTACCCATACTCTGTGCTCTGATAACGAACTAAAAACTCACGCTTGTGAATTTTAAGTCTGTACCTTTAACATGAAATTCACTTAAACCATTGTGGAGAGTGTTGCAGGCAGAGGAAGAGGGAAGAGAAAGGAACATCTCGGCTCCAATCTTGTTTTCAAAGAGACCCATCAGCACATAATAAGTTTTTCCATCATATTCAAGTAGATGATCATTATCCAGCTTGCAGTAAACATCTGACTTGACCCAGACAATTGTGAAATGACTTGATACTTAATCAGTGTGGACCTGACCTTTACAAAAGCAGCTTTAAAAGTCAGATGCCATCCTCTTTCTAGCTTCTATTCCTCTGCAACAAGGCTACCCTTCACTTGGTTGTTTACTTGTCTAATTTTCATTGAAATGGTGTGCCAGAAATCAGAACCGCTTTGCTTAGCTCCATAAGGCTCTGGCTTTAAACTCTGAAACATATTACAAAAATCTTACCAACCTAGCTTTATCACAAAAAATACCCTCCAAAAGACACTGGGATTTCTGTGTTCCAGCTCCCATATTAGGAATGCCACTTGCCAGCTAGGACAAAACCTGAAAATGGATATTCATGGACTCTGGTTCGGTTTGGAGGTAAAAGGCCTCCTGTCTGCAGCATTTTGAGAGATACCTACTTATCAGCAAAGCTCTGCAGGGGGAAGGAAGAGTGGAGTAACTGTCCCATCAAACATCGTACCTTTTTTTTTTTTTGAAGCTTGTCTAAAACAGCTTCAGGCTACTCAGAATTTTATAACCTTTCAAAACCTTACAAGCCAGCTGTAAAGCAAGAGCTCCTCTTGCTAAACAGCCACCAAATCAAGGTGTGAAGCTAAGGACATGCAAGGGATAGAAGAAATGTGCCTCGTCTGCTGCATTTATCTTTAGTAAGAGGATGCCTAAAAGCTTCAGCTTTTTTATCTTTCACCAAGATTTACCAGAACAAGTGCTACTAAGCTGTTAATGCTGTTGCTTTACATAAACCAAAATGTTGAATTTTGTTTCCATATTAATTCATCCTGATTAGAAAAACCTCTGTGTTATATAACAGTCTATTATTTTGGAAGTTTGTTTGGGTTTTTTTTTCTGAAATGCCAAGCAGTACTGATTATATCTTTGGAGTATTTTGAATTCTTTTTTGCCCTCATATTTGCCTTATATAGCCATGTAGCTTGATATTTGACATGATTTCTTTTTTTTCCTCCTTTCATCTTTGTGGAAATAATCAGTACTGCATTGTAACCAGCATCAGAACTTCATTGCGACAAATCTCCTGTGCTTGTTCAATGAAATGCAAAACGCAGTGTGGAACTTACAGCCTTTGTCTGACTCCAGGGTCTGTTCGTGCCAAAGTGAACTTGACACCTTTTCCTTTGGCCTGTGGCTGCATGGTAGATAATGTTCTGCAAGATCTGAATCTCGAAGGCGAGGCACAGCTCCTGTGAGCAATTTGTCTGACCTTTGGTGCTGGTGCAGGGCTATGGTAGGGCAAGGACAATTGACCAGAGGATGGGACTGGCCCACCCTGGGTTTGTGATGTTTCTTTGACATATGCTGGGACCAGTCACTGTAGACTCAAAGAGAAGTAAATATATATCCCCACTCTTTCTCATCTCAGCTTTTACAATGGTCTGCCATGGTCTTGGTTGGTGTCTATGACTAAAATCTACTGATTTTAATCAGGTAGGGGTAACTTATGTTTCCCAGATCACAGCATGATAAAATTTCAATCTTAAGGCCAGTCCTTCCTCTCTGTCTGTTACATGGCTTAACAGACAGAGGTGAGATCTCCTAAAACCCAGCAGTTTCCATTCCTGACCACAGGTGCTGTTTCTGCCGCAAGCATGTCAAAATGTTGTTTATTCTGTGACAGCATGCCCGTCCTCTTGATTCTGAAACACAGTTTGCTTGTGAGGATTAACCCATCGGGTCGTAGCCATGCCAGGGGAGTTTGCGTGGGAAGTGTTTTCTCCTACCCAGAAGCCACAGAAATACTTCTGACTACGTAAGTTAGACACGTAGAAAGATCCAGATTTTCATTTGTTTTTCTTTACTGGTGAGGAGAAAAAAAAGAAAAGCACAACACAAAAAACAAATTAATTGGTCCTGCATTGCACTGAAAGAATGATTAATCTCCTGCATTCAGGAGCATCTGTCTACTACTTCTGCTTGAATTCCTCAAAAGGCTAAGAGTGTTTCTAATGGTCATTTAAATAATAAATGCCACCACACTCATTAGGGGTGTATCACTCGTTCTTTTTCTGCTCTGGTGCTTGTTGTATTCTATTAATATTTATTGAATTCCAGGAAATTCATCCTGAGCTAGTGGTCCACATTTCTTTTCAAGGTCACCAAATATAAATATTTTATTTATCTAATTTAGAAAAACGACATTAGATGCGATGCAGCAAGCATGACAAGAGTATGAATTAGTGGAAAGCTTCCCTCAGGAAATGTAACCAGGTACCAGTAATGGATAATTATAAGTCCAATAGCTTCTCTCCTAGCAGGTAATAAAGATACAGAATGGCAATACAAGCCCTCACCTGAAGGTGTGCATATGGCAATAACAGTTAGTAGCACAATAGACTATTTACTGCGAGGGCATTGGAAGCATCCAAATCTCTTCCTGGTATTTGGGCCCTAAATAAGCTTACTAGAATTTCACCTTCAAATTGTGACGTGGATATATATGTGGGCTACATGGCAGGTTTTCAGCAGCCCTTTGGGAATGAATATGCCTAAATCTGTCAGATGCTTGATGTTGTGTCTTGTGCTGGCTAGAAAACCATGGCATCATATGAGTAGCCAGAGTAGCTCATTTTGAGTGTTGTGTGTTCCTGCCCCTGGCAGTCCACTGCTCTCCCTTCAGACAGGGCTGTATTGCCTGCTTGCTGTACGTGTGTAGTCCAGGAGTGTCATGTTTCTTTTTCACTAGTTATGAGATGAAAAGAAGATTCTGATGATATTTTGTGTTACGAATGTTCCATGACCTTTTTTGCTGCGTATCTGACTTCTGCACCCTTGGACTCTGTCATCTTTGCATTCCCTGGAGAAATAAAAATTCCTCTTATGATGGTTTCATTTTAAGCAAGCACCATCCTGCCTTCTCCAAAAAGAAGGCAATATGATTTGGGGGGTACATTTTAGAAATTGATAATTATATTCTTGCAAATGCTGGCTATAAGAAAACAATTTTTGAAAAAGGAAAAAGCCAGTAGATTGTTTACCTCCTCAAAATGTTTACCAAAGAGCAGTTCCCCCAAACTGAGTATTGAGCTGTCAAGACTCAAAGAAAACAAATGAAGTGGCATTTAATTTAATTGAATATTGTGCTTGTGGCTTTTTGTTTCTGTATTCAATTTTTAGGGCAGTGTAATCTTCTGCTACTGCTAAGGTTAAAATTAAAATTAAATGTTTGCTGCTATTGTTTAGAAATATCACAGACAAAGCACAGGCTTCTGAAGAAATGGGTGTTGAAAAACTTGTGGATTTTAGCAGTACTGTTTTTTAAATAATACACACACAGTATGTAAGGGAAGATGCTACAGGAGAATTTGTTACAGAAGGGAAAAGCAGGAACTCTGGAGCTTTGATTTAAGACCTGTATGACCTGTGCTGCTTCCTGGCTTTCCAGGTAAGCATTCCTAGGGCCTGTTGTACTGATTGCCTGGCAAGGTTTTGGTAGTGGGTGGGCTACAGGGGTGGCTCCTGCGAGGTAGAGAAAATTTAGAGTGAAGTTGGGACTGAGAAGAAGGGAGGAGTAGAGAGAAGATGTTTTTAGGTTTGTTCTTATTTCTCATTATCCTGTTCTGATTTGAATTGGTAATCAATTTAACTTTTTTTCCCAAACTGAGTTTGTTTTACCCATGCTGTTAATCGTTGAATGATCTTTCCCTGTCCTTATCTTGACCCAGGAGCTTTTATTATACTTTTCTCTTCCCTGTCTAGCTGAGGAAAGGGAGTGATAACAGCAGCTCTGGAGGGTACTTGACGTCCAGCCAAGGTCAGCCCTACACACCTTTTCTGATCTATCAGACTGGAGATTTAAGGCTCTGTCTCGTTGTTGACATTACTGATATTGAGCTCTGATGATGTAGTATTAATTGGCATCTCATTGATAGTCTCAGTGGCAATGCCTTGACGAGAACAGATATGGGGAATAAATCACTCCATCTCCCTTCTTGCACAGTTTGCTTCACGCTAAAGGGAGTAGGACTAGCCTCCTGCATCCTGGTTGAAACCATTTCAGATAGGTCTGTGGAATAAAAAAGAGGAGAATCAAGGTCGTTATATAGCCACAGGAACAAACAGAGCTCTGATAAATATTGAGCTGAGTTACTAAAATAAGTGTCTAAAGCATTGAAGGTCCTTATGACTCTAATAACCCTGAGCAGTAGTTATGGACAAGTGGCAACAGGGACACAAAATACTAGGACAGGAAAGACTGAATAAACTGAGGTAGCGGGAGAAATTGAAAAAAATGGAAAGAGCAGGTATCTCTGGAGCTGCATATATAATCAAAACTTTAGATCAATGTCTGGGGGGCCTTTGTCATGGATAAAATAGATCCCTATGTACAGGGACACAGGGTGGAAAGCATAGAGACACCTGAAAAAATAGCATATGGGTGACCAAAGAGTTCAGTAAGCCCCTTAAACAGGTAGGGGCTTGTGACAAGGAGCTGAGCAACCTGTGTGACAGAGCAGGAATGGGGTACATATGGCAGGGGCACAGAGAGAGGAGTGCTCTGGGGACTGCCAGCAAAGCAAGCCAAGAGGGCAGAGCAGCAGCAGGTTGTTGAGTGAGTCTGAGCTGGAACCAGGTCCTGAGACAGGCCTGTTATTGCAGGCACTTCAGAGCATTAGGCTGGACAAGGCGGAGAGGCTTGATGGGTTTGGCAAAGAGCTCTGACAAGGCTTGGGGTTCAGCGAGTGCTTGAGCAGAGCAAAAATATTCGTGGCATCTCCATTGTTGCTCTTCTCTAGAGTCACATCAGAAATTATGCATGCTGCATTTATGTATATATCTTTGCGTAATGCACCGCATCCTCCCCTTATTTCAAACCAACACGGAAAATATGCGTGGCAAAAATATCTTTGGCAGCAAGCTAAGCAAGTTCTATCATGATAAGCTCCGAAGTAAATACTGAACAGTTGCTAATTAAAGTGAAGTGTAGAGTCCTTGATTTTTCAATTAACACACCCAACATATAGTAATGCCTTAATTATTTTTGTGCCTAAATATACTTGAAAGAAATCTGTAAGTGTGGCAGTGAACTTTAAAAGGCAGGTGATTCTCTGTATTTTCAGTGGTAGGATAGTGGTGGATTTAACTGAAATTGAAAGGAGGCTCTCATGGAAATGTACCCTTGATGTGATGATGATTTTTTGCCTTTTCTTTTATACCCCTTTTATATACTCTTTTATATAGCTTTTATGCACTCTTAGTGCTTTTAGTCCACATGCTTATAATTCCTTAAGTCTGATAACCTACTTGAGACCCAATATCCCATTAAACCAGGAAACCAAACATCCTGGAAACCTCGCAGTTAGAAGTCAAAAAGCTCCAGACACCAAAGTCCTCTCTAGAACACATTCTGTAAACTAAGATAGACCCATCCAAGGAGAACATTCCTTGGGATGGGGGGGGTCACTCAAACCTCTCATTGAAGAATCTTTGATAACTATGCTAATTTGCAAGACCTATAATTATGTGTGCTTTTCGAGTGCCAGGGGCGTGCATTTCAGGGTGCATTTCAGTGCATTCCGCCAGGACAAAGTCCTGCACCTAAAGATCCTTAAATAAATACCGAGGCAAAACCCTTTTTTTCACTTAACCGTGTTTGGTTCTTAATTTTAAGACCAGGGAAAGGCGACACCATAGTCTGAAAATCTTTGGCCTTAAATAATTTTGGCTCTTCTTGGTTTTTTCAATTTATTTTCACTTTACTCTCAGATGAGCCATTCTCAATCAATTACTTGCCCCTCAATCAGCCATGTGGGCAACTAGTCTGCAAGAGAATGTTGGCCTTCTGTAGATAGTTCTGTCCACACAGGGAACAGCATTCTCTTCAGCATTCTCTGCTGGGAGCTGTGGAGTGCTTTGGCATTTTGTTCAAAACAGGCAGCTGCCCTTCCTCGGGAATTGTTGTCGACGAGGCTGAATAGCCCCATCGTGAGATCAGTGTTTGATAGGGGAGATGAATTGAAGCCTGGGCGTGCCTGCTGTCACTCGGGACAAACAAGTAACCGCTTTGAAGAGGTCACCTAACAAGGAGATACAGTGCAGGAGGAGAGGGAGATGCCCATGGCTTCGCCCCTGTCTGCATTCCCGAGTGCCTAATGACAGCCTGCTGCTTGCCTGTTCCCATGGCAGCGCTCCTAATGGCCATTCTTGTGAAAACCTGCTTCAAAAAGGATACACCTATACAAATGAGGGATAATGGTTTAAATCGCTCAGTAGTGGAATTTCTCAGGAGTGCTCAGCGTTAGAGCTTGTCAGGATTGTCTCAAATGTTTTTAATCAGAAAATGCTGGCTTGTGGAAGCACAATGTTTGGGCATGTTCTCAGGATGTCAGCTGCAAAATGTAATAAACAAAAAGGCCAGATTTAAGGTGCTTTCAGGCCAACACGTGCTGACTGAGAAGTTTGTCTTCCACCCTGAAATGCATTTTAAAAGCATGTGTTACTTTGGTGATTTTTATTTAGATTACTGATTATATTTCAAACAAATTCAAGTATGATTGACTTGAGCTGACACTGCATTTAGTTTTGGAGTGTGGTTTTATGTTTTTGCAATTTTAGTATTAATCTCAAGGTGACATAGGAAATCTTTTTTGTATTTTATATTTTCTCCTAGGCACATTAAATACTGTCCTATCTATCTCTATTGAGTGCTCATCTAAATTTGTTCCATTTTATTAAGTGTGATGATTTCTTTCCTTTTTTTTTTTTTTTGCCCAGTGGAAGAAAATAGTAGGAAAATTCAGAATACTTTTGAAAAACTCTTCTTATATTTTGCAATGGAAACCCTTCTATGTTTTGGGTTTTAATATCCAAAAGTATATTTCTGTTTAGCATGAGGGCTATGAAGCTGTCTTCAATTCGGAGGGACTGGGGAAATGGGGGCACATGTCCATTGAAGTTGGTTTCTGCTGGTAAGAAACATACACTGCCTCTAAACCATGAAATTCAAGCCACAAACCAAAGTAATTGGGCTGAGAGTTGCTCTAGCAGTTGGCTGCTAATTCTGAAAAATAATCTACCACCTGTTGTTTAGTCTGTAGGATTAAAGAAGGTTTAATGTTTGAGGAAAGAGAAATTTATTGCTCCAGATGGAGGAGAATTTTTTAAAAAACTATAGGTGAAGATCAATTCAGTGCAGTAGTCTATTTCTTTTAGAAAGAAATATCTTGGCACAAGCCACAGCATTCTTAATAGCAACCTGTGGACAGAGTCATTTTCCACCTTTAGAAATTGTTTTCTCTATTTGGAAGTCATTACAGATGAGTTTATCACAATTCTTTAACAGATACGCGGAGCAATTGTCACTTCTGGTTTTTTTTCCACTGTGTATGTCATCAGATTTTAATAAGAGGCAGTAATACTATTGTCCCACTAAGAATGTAATCAAAGATGTGTTTGACGCACAGGATAAACAGTTGCTGGAGAGGAAAATATGAAAATTCAAGGGTCATTTTGTTTGAGATCTATTTACTGACCATCTGGAAGAAGGAGATACTGGCAATGAGAACCTTTCAGAAATCTGTGGTATAAAATCGATGAGAAGACAGGATAAGGTAAATCTATTAGTTGGAAGGACTAGAGCATATTGCTTGGAATATTCCTGCTCAGCAAAAAGCAGAAAATAGTTTTCTGACAGACGTATAATTTTTGTGATAGAAGGGCTTTCAGGAAATATTTCCCAGTTTGGAAAGAAGGGAATGGGGAGATGGGAGAGTATTTTCTGGTAGGGCTAGAAGAGGGAATTTTACTGTCTAATAGTCATTTGTTCAGGGCCTGAGGATCTTACAGGGACATGGAGATGCGGGTCCCATTCCTGGCCTGGGTCAGCCTGGAATATAAATTTGAGGCATTTGGTGGGAATAGAGGAAACTTGGCCAACATCATGCAGAGGTGTATGTTGTCACAGCAGGCATGTTGATGTACAGTCAAGCTGCACACATGATGCTCTGGAATTAATAACCAGGATGTTCAGCAGGAGCCCCTCATACACGTGTAGTGCCCCATCCTTGGGGCAGATTTTGGGATGTATTAAGTGGAAATCCTATCTATGCTGGATAGGATTTATTAAGAATCTTGCCTTACTTCTGGTCAAGCTTTGTAATGACCCTTTTTTCCAGTCCTGTTTCCCTTAAAAACTCTAAGTGTTCTGTCTGGTCACTCTCAATCCCTGTTTTCTCCAGTCAGATTCACCCGACTAGGTGAGTTCAGGCTGGAAATCCACAGTGACACAGATCACTGTAATCCCAGCAATCCTGTTCTTTCTGGTGCTATTCCCCGACACCTCCAATGTGCTCAGCCTGTTCAGCTTGCAGAGTCAGCAGAAAACTGGGGCTTTTTATGGTTTGCTTTTGTGGGGATTTTGTTGCTTCTTTTTCAACAAAGTGAGCAGGCTGGACACAGGGTCAGATGTGGGACTTCCCAACATGGGATGGCCCTAAGAATTCAGTCTGTTCTAAAGCCAGGGCCTTGGGTCCTGGTCAAAGAAGTGATCCCAGCCTGTTGGATGGGTCCTACAGAACACGGCAAAAAAAAATTGTTGCCTTTTGTTCAGCTACAGCTTCTGTAAGAAAATACAAGGCAATGCAAACTGAGAACAAATCAAACGGTGCTGCCATCTGTAGTAGGTGTATGCAATGGCAGCTGGTGGCTTTTGGAAAGCTTTGTAGAAGGCAGCTTGACCAGCACAACCTCAGAGTACACATTTCGTACTGGCTTAAAGCACTGAATTTAAAGCATCCCATTTTTCACCACCAGCATTTTACATTTCAGTGGCAGTAAATATTCAAAGGACCCGAGACATAAAGAATGGCCAGGGATGCTGTAGTTCTCCCTTGTTTTTCTTTAGCAGAGACATGAACATTAGTATAGCTGGTTAAGAAGAAATAGCTTTGTCTAAATGAAATCATTAAACCAAAGTTTACTGTTTACTAAAGTATTTTGGTTTTCTTTAAATTTTCCAGCAGAGAAGGTTTTTTTCTTCCTTTCTGTACTGCTTGGGTTGCTATTCCCACCTCTCCACGGGAACAAATTCAGACAGGACTGAGAGCACCCTTGTGTCTATTATGCTATCCTACCATAAAGAGTGTTTGTCATCTAATGCTTTAAGGAGCACTGATGTTTTGGAGTGAATTATGTCACCCAACAGAAGGTTTAGCAGATCAGCAATGATACTTGAGAAATTCAGTGGAAGGAGGCATCTTTTAAGCCATCTTTCTGTCTGGAGTACCTTCTGGCAGGCTATAAATGTTTACCATGCTCAGCGTCTGACTCAGCTCATGGTTATGGTCTGCTAGACGATGGTGGGATGTCAGTGGGGAAGTACAACTACAGCGCTTTTGTTCTGGATGACCTGTGCAGTTTGCAGAGCTGGGTCCCATGTTGGCATGCAGCCTTCCTGACAGCAGCTTCTGAAGTGGCTGCACACTCTCTGTTAGCGAGGCTGGTGGGCACATTTATGTAGCAGCCCCCAGGCTGGTGCAATTGTCCATCGAGTAATTCCCAAGCCACCTTTAGGGAACCTCTGCCTCATGGAGTGCTCGCAAGATTTTGAGGGAGTTCAGAACTCCAAAAAGCAGGTCTTAGGCACTGATTAAGATACAAAGAGAATGGATAATGTTGTGTTATGCAGAATATTCGCAAATACTTCCTTACAGTCACACTGATACCACTGTACGAAAGGCCCTGTGAATTATAGATGTAGTCCAAGGCCCCAAAGGGAAAAAATAACCCTTATTAGAAGTATTTGGTGGACTTCTCCTTAGCAATACATTGCTAAAGGCCTAGAATTTGAAGGTCTTCAATTAAAAGATTCAACAATATGACAGAACCTAGCAGTAATATTTTGTCGGATACTAGTGTGCCGCTGTGGGTGCTAGAGCCCATCCAGCTCTCTGTCAGTGTCTGAGAATCAAATGTCTTAGCACAAAATCTGCTGAAAGAAGGAATCTATAGCTAAAGTGCTGTGAATGGAAACTCATGCATGTACATCACATGTGAATTAATCCCAGAAATTGTAAGCAAATTTGAAAAACCCCAAATTATCCAGGACCTCTCCCCCGATTCAGTATTTCCTTAATTCTTCTTTTATTGTAGTGATAGGGCAATTCTTTGTGGATATGAATATTATTTTTTTTAGTCACTGAACTGATAAACATTTTGCAGCATTTCAGGTGGAAGAAATGGAAGAAAACAAATCTCTTGACTTTGTCTTAGTAAATTGGTAAATGTTGACTTAGGCAAAGTGACAAATGCCAAGAATTTTCCTCGTAAAGGAGCTGGATGGAAGGTAGAGAGCATGAAACAAAAAACTGAGCCAGAAGTACACATAAATGCTGTGCTGCTGCATTTTATCCCTCAAAGGCTACTCTATTATATGCAGCACAGTATTAGTGTGTTCTATGTTTTCATCTTTATATTAAATTCACAGTTAATTTCACAGGGGACAACAAAAACCCTCCTGAGCTCTTCAAATGAATAGTGTGTGATAGAAATAGTGCTCAGGGAAAATGCCAGCCACCTCCTGGGAGTTTTGCTTCCATGGTGGAGGATACATAGTGTAGGCTTTGTGTAGATACATTGGTGTGATTCAAGCTCCAAAGATTTGTCTGGAAGCTTGGAGAAAGCACTTGTTTGGGTTTCAGAAGATGTGGTATTTGAAGACTTTGGTAAATAATATCTTTGGGAACTTGGAAATTCCTTTTATCCAGAATTACTAGCAGTTCAGTGCCTGTATAGCCTAAATCTGACCCCAAAATCTTTGTGTCTGCATTCCTGACACAGCACTGACACAAGGGGTCAAACTTTTCCTTCTGAATCTTGTTGAGACTAGGAGGTCTTTGGGGGTGGGATTCTTCCACTCCTACTGTGAGAAGATCTGGAATAATGTGAATTAGGGTTATCAATGCCTTTGATTTTCATATTTGGTATCTTTTAGTATCTATGACTCCTTAAATATGATTAAAATCTGGCCTCTCATCCACAGCACTCCACGTTCTGATATCCCAAAGTAGTAAATTTCCACCACTTCCCTGGGATTATTTAGGAGTATTTCACAGGCTGATGAAGTCAGAAGGGATTGATACCTATGCTGCAATTTGTCTTGATATGTGTCAGTACCTTGCCAAACCTACTCTATGGGTCAGTTACTGGCCTCATCCAAGTCAGGAAAAATAGGTCCAGAGGATTTTTTGTCCTTCTCACTCAAAATTGACATCATTTTAATCTCACTGATTCTGCTCTGAAGGTTAGATGTATGCATGTGGGTGGCGCTGGCTAAATTTCAGCTTCCACAGCGACAGATCATTTTTTGGCATCAGGAAAAATTGCAAATTGTTTTTATGTGGCAGGTGTTTCAACCAAATACCCTGGGATCAAACCAACATTTATCAAGTAACTTGAATCCTAGCCTTATGCACTCAGTGGGCATTACCCACGAGGAGGTAATGCATCAGTGGGCAGAGAAGCTTAGAACACAAAGACGGGGAATAAAAAATCACAAATCAACAAACTCAATTGTATTAAACATGCTGCCCAGGGATGCTTTCCTCTGGCAAAAGAAAAAAAATTTATTCAGATGCAAAGCTACTAAAATGATTTTATAAAATAAATCAGCTGCAGGTAGATCATAGTTTCATAACAAACAGTCAGGACTCTGAGCTCCATTTCAAATAGCTGCTTCTCATATCATTGGTCCTGGAAAGGATCATTATTGCATTTAACTTAAACCAAATTTGGTACGACAGAATCTTACCTAATACTGGCCTCTGAGGGGGTTGTTCTTGCTAAAATTTGAATAACATGCTGTTATGAATGATGGTGTTTTAAATTAGCAAGGATACTAAAAGAAGTAAAAATAGACAGGACATTGTGAAATTTCCCGGCAACTGATGTGTTTGGCCTATTATTATACGGTTGAGTTAATGTGAAAAGACACATGAGTTTCCAGGAGTTTTAAATGCAAATATGCCAAGTAAATTAAACATGTGGGTGTGAGCTTTGCAGTGGGTTTTGGTTAGTCAAAATCAGAAAACTTTTGCGTGTTCTTTTTTAACTTGTTAGTGTCCAGGAGATGCTGAATTTAGATTCCCCATGACTACATTCTTTACGTGGCTTTCTAATCCCTTATTTTAGCTTTGTTCTAGGACCAAAATTAACACAGCCAATTAAATACAAGGTGATATGGGGGAATTGTTGTTTTTGCCAGTCTCAGATGGGGTAACCAACCTGCCAAAGGAGCCCTGGTTGTTGCTGTGGCTAGAAGGTCCACAGTGGTTGGCAGAGAACTGCTGCAAGACTGAGAATATCCTCGGCTTCCTGCAGTCTGGGAACTCAAAAGTTCCCTGCTCTGGACCCTTAAACACCTGGTTCCTGGCATCTCAGCCTGGCAGCTCCAAATTTCTGACGTGGGATATGATGAGTGACTATAGTACCTCTGGTACTCATGTAATGTAGCATCAGGAGTTGGTGACAGACATGGAGATCACACTGAAACCAACCTGTGCTTTTTTCATGTGTTCTGTTTCTGCAGGAAAAGCAGTGTGTTAGTTTCTTGGTAGCACTGATCAGATGGGATAGTTTTGAGGCTGTTCAGACATATGACATGAGAGATGGCCCATGTTTTCTCCAGCCTGTTTTCTTGTTTTCTGTTGTTTTTACCACAGCTTGTTTCCCCTTATTTCTGGCGGTGATGTCTGGGACAGTTCTCACTCTGGAGGGTTGAAGGCAAGACATTGTTACTTATGCTGTGTACCTCAATTAAAACTCTGCATGGTGAATTAAAGTTAACAGTAAAGCTCCTTGCCTGTGTCCTGGCTCTGCCATTCCCCATTTTTTCATAATACCTTCCCTACCAATTAGATACCATAATTCCTCTCAGTGACAGCTCATAACAATGCCTATATTTGAACATCTCTTAATTGAGCATCATTTAGCTCTTTACTTTCTTTTTCATTTCTTTGCTGCTTTAATACTGTCTTAATAATAGTTTTCTCTGAAGACTTCTTTTCAGAGTTTCTTTCAAATAAATTGCTGTTGAAATGATCATAACATAGCTTTTCTCTCCTTTTTTTTTTTTTTTTAACACACAATTATCTCAATTGGCATCAAGTTCAGGGAGTCAAAAGGCCAAATGTACCTTCGTAAATCTGAGATGACTTCACTGAAGTCGTTGAATTTACAGTCTCTTAACAGAGAGCTCAGGCTGACCCCAGAGCCCACAAAATTAGCTCTAATGGGAAATTTAGAATTTTCTGGTGCACTGAATACAATGACACATTGTTAGGATTACCCGAGGATGGAAAACAAATATTTGCTGTACCATAGCATTCCATTCTCCTCTGTATTCGTGTCCGCTCTGTTTGAATGGTGAATGGCAGTGACTGAAATTCAGGGTGATTGCATTAATAAGCACTAATTGAATTCAAAACAGCCCTTTTGCTGGGAGGATTTTTCTTTTCTCTTTCAAGTAGAGATGTTGGCCACGGTTTGGGTTGATTTTGTTATTTGTTCTTTCAATATTAGGCTTCTTAAGGGCTTCTCTATGGCTGCAGCACTGGTCAGTGGCTTTTCACCATCACAGCCACTTCCCACAATGTTACCCTAGTGATTACTAGGGAGCAGCAGTAATTAACAGTAAGGCCCAAGGTTATTAACACAGGATGCACCACGTGAGGAGTAGTGCTGTGTGGAGTCCTTGAACTTGCGCAATGATACTCAGGATGGCAGTACCTCATCTTGCACTTGGATTTTTTTCATTAGGTTTTTGTATCCAGACTGCAATTTATTAGCTGCAAATGACTGACTTTATGTGTCTTGGTCATGCAGGTTGCCAGGTAAAAGCACTTTCTTTTTGCTTGTTAGCTTCCTCAGAAATGGAATTCAGTATTTGCAGTGCCACATCTCCTATTTGTTTGTTTACAATATCAATTACCTCCTTGTTCTACCTTGTCTCGGTGCTGTGTGTTTGTTTGCCCTCTTCTATCAATGATAATCAAGGGTCTGATCAAATCTACATCTCTTTGTCTTGACTTTGAAGTGCTTGCTGATTAAAGTGGGAGAGATAATAGAATGCAGTAGAAAGATACACATCTAGTGAGTTCTGTATACAATATTATGTGTTAAACTTCACCCCAAACATGCTTTGCTTCCGTTTCCTGCTGTCCCCAGTTTATCCATTCATGCCTGTTTTTAGAGCTCTATTCAGAGAAATGTTGGCCTTCTACGTAGGACTGAGGAAGTCAAGACTGCAGACCTGCCTCTTCCGACATCCTGCTGAATCCCTTCTTCCTGCCATCTTGGCTGAAGTGCTGCAACATTAGTCACTCCTGCCAGATCTGTGTCATATTGCTGGATGTGATAAGAGCACCCAGCCAGTGCAGCTGACCCAGGTGCCTGTGTCAGCAACCTGCTCCTCTTCTGACCAGGCTGAGGGCTGCCCCACGGTGCACGACAGCCACTGGTTCTGTGCTAATCTGTCCCTGTAATGCCAGATGTCAAAAGGTCCCGGTAAGCCAGGAATGACATGAGCAGACCTGCCAAAGATAGCTGGTGGATAGGACATGTTGGCACCTGGAATATATGGGAGAAGTAGCCAAGCTACTGCAAATCATTGCAGAACACATCTGGGGAGGAAAGGCAGGCTAAGGTCGAGCCTTGAGTTTTCTTCAGTGTCCTGAACAGAATTTGGCCACAGCCAAATGAAGTATTAAACTCTACTACTGCAAAGCAACCCCACGCACACTTGGACCTGCTTGATAGGGCAAATGCATCCTGTGTTATATAAATGTCAAACCACATCCCATAGCAACAGCATCCACATCACCAGTTCAGTGATCACCATGTTGTAGTAATCTGCAAATATTAAAATTATACACAATTGGCTTGTCAGTTTTGTCACATATGTTTATATGCAAACAGATCTTATGACTAGCACTTCTAAAAGTAACTAGGAATGTGTCAGTGCTGAACACCCAGTAGGTTTCATTGGTTGGGTCTGACCTGAATGTTAATCATGTTTTTCCTTAGATGAGCATTAAATCTCTTCTGCTTCTGGAGACCAACATCAAAATTCAAATATTTAATTTGCTCATTGACATTTATTAAAATAGCTTTGTGCTTGAATATCAAGTTAAGGCAGTGGTAGCTAATTTCGTTAGTCTAGATGACGTTGGAAGTAAATTTAACTGTGATTGAGAAGCATTTAATACTCACTAAGAAAAGGAGGGAATGAAAGGTCAATGGTATAAAATGTTGATATCTACAAACAGCAGAGCTTTAAGTTTGGCTTTTGAAGTAACTGAATGAAGCCTTAAAACCAATTGCCATAGGGATATTTCAAAATGTTAAGAGAGGCTCTTCTACTGCTTCCCAAGATAGGGCTTGGTGTCCTAACAAGACAGAGATGAGTGGGAGCTGCTCAGTCCTGTCAGGTCTCTGCGTTCTCACTTGAGTTACCCTGAGTCCAGGAGCCTCCCCCCAGCTCCTTTGGGAGCCTTGCTCCAGAACTTATCTTAATCACTATTGCAGTCACTGCTGTTGCCGTGTACCTCAATGACTGAGGAGAAAGTTGCTAATTTAAATGTTGCTATTTAAGTGGGAAAATATTTACATATATATGCACATATATTGTGAAAAGGCTTTGTTTTGAATGATATTAAGTACTCGAGGCCCTTTAACTTCCATGTAATATGAGGAAAGGCATTTAAAAGTATAGATGTGAAGGAAAAACTGCATTTTTCAGCTGAGTTGAAAATACAGCAAGGTGGGACAAGAATACTTGGCCTCTTGAATAACCTTTTCAAGTAACTGGCTGGTCTCCTTTTAATAACTGGCTTGTTGGGTATAATTCCAGTTTTACACCACTTGCTTACATGATTGCTTTTATGTTGGCCTGGAATACTGAATTGTGAATTTATTGTTAAATCCCTTTTCATTGTGAAACCATGCGCCTGTAACTGAGAAATATGTTTAATCCTCTGGGGTGGGGATCAACAAGGGGCATGTAAGTACAAAGGATTTTTTTTCTCTCTTTTTAAGAAAAGCTTCTGTATATTTATGGATCAGTAGATTGGAACTTATTTATTCAGTAAACAAAGAAGAGCTAGTCCTTTTAGCAAACAGTGAGGTTTGCTTTGAGGGTTTCTGGTTTGGTCCTGTTTCATTGCATTTCTCTAGAAACACTTCTTTTGGACGTCTCTGAGGGAGTTTTGTTGTTTCTTTAATCTTGGCTGTCATGCTGAGGTAGCAATGACCTCCTGAAGAGAAGGTTAATGTTAAGTGAAACTTCCCTAACTTAAAATACAGTTGTTAGCCCCTGTGCACAGGGGTCCGGTGACTAACATCAGTTTGAATTAAGCTGGTTGTTTACCTAGGAGAAACTGTTCTGGATTCTCAGTGGAGTGTCCTACAGAAAGCCTGAAAATTCAGAAAACTTCTCAGACTAAGAGTCAGTTTGAATTACCCCCAAGTGGGATTTCCCACTGCAAAGTTCTTCCTGGGTGCTCTGTTTCAGGAATGTGTGAGAGGTACCACATGGTCATATTGAAGAATGTAGATGAGGACATTGCTGGTGATAATTATTTTGTCAAATGCCTACCCTAGGAAAAGGTGGCCATCTCATTTTGCAGGCAATGAAAGCAGACATCAGTCCCAGAGCATTGTGTGAATGACATCTGTTGCTTGGGTTTTGGCAAACATGTTTTTCTCTGACACTTGGAACTCTGTGTACAAAGCTTGGGGTCAGAAGGCACTTCTGTTGATAACATTGTTTTGATAAAAATGCCTTGAAGCCCTTTAAGTAACTTGATAGATAAATATGGCTTTCCCGAGAGTAATTTTTTTTCATCTGTTTGTTTTGCAGTGTATGGCAAAGTATGCTTTATTGTCCGCCTCCTACTCTCAGTTTAGGTGAAAGAACATAGAGCAATAGATTAGGCATTTTTAAAAATCTAATATTGAAAGGACATTATGGAGTATTAATGATGGAGTGTTAATGGCCTCATTCAAGAAGAGGAATTTGGACCAACACCCAGTTGCTCTCCAAGTACAGTTTGCTGTAGTGCTCAGCTTCTCTGAGACATTATGCTTGCAGCTAGTTTAGAGAATACCTTCAGCAGCAGCTTTCCATCTGCAGTTTGAGGAACATGCCTTTCTACAGTCTGGAAAGGCCATAGGTAGGAGAAAGCTGAGTCTTTGAACTCTTGTAGCCTTAGGACTGAGTCCAAGAAATGTCAGTCTTTTTGGGCCCTTTGTGCTGAGAAGGCCTCTCTTCACAGGCCCTAGAAACCAACTGAAAGTAAACTGCTTTGTCACAGCAACACACTCTTTGAGATGAGCTCTAGAGCTGGTGAGGAGAATCCCCATCCAAAACCTTGCATCATCCAGTTTTATATCTGTGGAAGTCGGTTACAGGAGCTTCTGGAGCATTTGAATTCCCTCTGCCAGGTAGAACCTGGAAGTTTGCTAGGGCTCCCAGTAGCCTGCTGAGTACTCAAACTTTTGGAATCTGTGATCCTGTGGTGACGATGTAAGATTGATCAGCTTGTGCTCAAGGAGATAAAAATCATCCCTGAAGTCAGGATTTCCAGATTTCCCATGTTCAGTGCTGGTTGGCAAAGTGTGTGCACATACATGTGTTTGCAGTTCAATGGACTGTGGCTTTTCTTTGCACAGATGTCAGTTTGGAACTAGGAAAAAAAAACATATTTATGCTTTTTTTATAGCCCTATCCAGGGTGTCAGAAAATGAAGTAATTCTAGTTTGAAGCTGGATGCAATCTGTCTATACTGTCCTCCGGACACCATCACACTCTGTGACCTTTCAAACAGAATCTCTATGTGAATACTCTTCTCTGCTTTCTTCTCTCTTAGCTGATTTTTAAGGTCTTGGATTTGGGGATAGCCTGTGGTTTTAGCTCTTAATTTTGAGAGTGCTCTGAAATTACCTGTTCATTTTTCTTGAGCATTGAAGCTCATGAATTTTCTAGCCAACTTCAGGAGTTAGTTTCACAGCAGGTTGCTATCCTAACAACAGTGGGTGCATGAAGAATCAGTGTTAACTTCTTTAGGTAGAGCATCTGCTCTGATCGTGCAGGGCAAAGTGCCCCCCCAAAGGAAGAGCTGTCTCTGGATGACTTGTCCTTGGGACTGCTACCTTCCCTTGGTTTCTGTATTGAGTGAGAAGTCACTACAAGCAAATCAAAAGAAGAAAAATTCAGCCTGTGTTGCTAAATATTGAAAGTGTTGTGAGCCCAAATGGATTGTTAAAAGTTACATGTCCTGCTTTCAAATGCAAAGGCAAAAATGACTATTTGGTTATTATGCAATGTTTAACACTGAGCTGGTTCGGGGGACGTTTCCTGTAGGAAGGTGTTGGTTCCAGGAGCTGTGAGGGAAGAAGCATCACAGTAGTATTTGTTTTTAACCAATCTTAGATAATAAGTGGGGAGATTTTCTTGCCCATCTCTATTTGAGGGTGGGTGTGTTATCTTGGTCCTCTGTAGTCAGGAGAAGGACACATCAATAAAGAGCTCAGAAAGCAGCTTCTAGTGATCTTGAGATCAGACACACGTAAAATGAGATTTAGCTCTTGATAGCTTGTGATACATGGTGAAAGCAAGCTTTTAAAGTTATTTCTGGCTCCTCCTTTTCTCCTGCTTCCTTGTAATTTCTCCAGCCATGTCCAGGCTTAGATTTATCCAATCTTTCTTCACCCAAATACTTGCATTTTTTCCAAGGACTGGCACGGCTAGGAGCTAATGCTGTTTGTATTTGATGTTATAGAGATATAGAGTTGAAAGACCTGACATTTCTGCCAGCTGGGTCTAAACCTCCTTGCTATCCATCTTCGCAGCTGTATGTAAATGCCAGACTAGCTGGGGAAGGAGACTCGCTCATTTTTGTGGTCCATTGTTACGGGTTTATCAGCTCTAGCAAGAGAAGGAAAATTCACTAGAACCGAGTGCTTTTATGAACACTATACAAAATCTTGGCATCACATCTCCACTGCTAATTAAACTCTCATGATTGTGACCAACCTCTTTGCCTTTGGGACAAAATTGAAGAGTGTGGGCTTCAACATGAGCTAAACCCTTCTTGTAAACCACATGAGAGCCCTAGGGCCATGGATAGCGAAAAATATTGAAAAATATTTTTAGCGGTGTAGCTGCTGCTCTTGTGTAACTTGTCTGCCATTCAGAATATCTCCCATGGTATCATCTTAATGCCCTGATGGGAACTGCTGCCTGTGAACTCAAGTGGATCATCCCATCTGACTGATCCTATTGTATTGCACGCACCTCTGTGGCTGCAGAGAGGCCTTCCAGTTTGGGGGGAGAAGGTGATTTGCATATGCTTCATTTGTATTCTTGCAATAGCTGTGCTCTGCCAATTATGCTATAAATAAACTGCTTTGTAGGAAGGTAATATGCAGTGTGTTCCTGGCTGTCTTCTCTGCAGCGGGAAGACAGAGAACCATGTAGGTACAGTGGTGGAGCGTTTCAGGGATTACTGCTTGTTTCACAATCTGGTCAGGACAAATAATTGACATGCCTGCATGCCCACAGAACTCTTTGTATGCAGCAGTAGAGTGGATTTCACGGCTTTAAAGCCACATGCTGTGTTTTGGAAACTCATTGCTGTCTCTTCCATCTTTGCAAATAGGCACAAGCAAAGACCTGATGGATTGTTTTACCAGGACCCAGCTGTTGTATATTGGCATGTCAGGCTATGCTCTATTCATCTTCCTTAAATCTGTACTTTCAACCAGCACTAAAAAAACCCATAATGAAATCAAACCAAAGTTTACAGTACAGATAAATTCTATTTGACTCCAAGAGTAAGGAGTTAGAATTTTAAGATCCACCTTGGCCAGTAAGGATTCTGGGAGAAAAGATTTTTGAGTAGAGGGTGCAGGAAATGGCTGAAGGGATAAATGAAAGCACAGAAGCAGGTAGGATGCTTTGGAAAACCCTATTATGTTGCCAGTCATTTTTCCATGCTAGCCCATGGCCCGTATCTCAACCACTACATTAAATTAAAAAGCAATTTTTAAAGACATTTTTAAGTCAAAGAGGAATCTTCAGTAGAATCCTCAGTGATTTCCAGGAATGGATCTGAAGATCCTTAAGCAAGTAGATGCTTTTGAAAATTGTACCGTATGGGTTTTATGGACACTTAGGCAACAAAATACTGGTTCCTCTTTCGTGACTTTGACCTATGCACTGCTGAGAACTTTAAAGAGCAAGCCCCTTTCCTGAGAAGTGGCAATGCTTGACAACATATTGCAATTTTGGGAAAGTGAATGTGACATGGAATGTGAAGGGCCAAATAAAGGAATTGGTCCTTCTTTCTAAAAAACATGAGACTTTGCTTTGAGATAGTGAAGGTAACCTACCATACAGATCATCCATTCCTTCCTGTTAATGGAAGAGGCCCTTTTGGAGGCTCTGTGTACCCTGTAGGGAGGTGGAAGGTGGTGTGGTGACACTTCTCTTTTCAGTTCCTACAGAAAACCAGGAGCACAGAACCATCTCCTCTGGTGTCCTTCAGCCCTTTCCTAATCAGCTTCAGAGCTGTTGTCCAAGTCTGGACCCTTAATAGAGGTTGGCTGTCCCTTATAATCTTTCTTCCACTTAATCATTCCATTTCTTACGTGCTCTGGTAATGCGCCTACCTTACTTTTTCCAGTTTCTGTTGTTATGTCTTGGTTTTTTTCCCTCCTCAGTCTCTCAGGAATTTTTCCCCCAACCCCAAATCCAATCACAAAAATTAAAAAGTGATCCTAGAATCAATAAACCTTTTTGTTTAGCTGGCTGACTTTGTTCAGACACTTGCTTCTCTTCTATAAGAGAAAAATGACACAGTTATCATTTTCTAAGTGTATGAATTATTTTTCGTGTTACTCAACTCAAACATATTTTGCTGTTTGGGAAAGGCAAGTAGTTTTTCACTTTAGAAGCAACTTCTGAGCCACAAAAAAATGGAAGATTTCATATTATATCAGCAATGAAAAGGTATCAAGAATTCCACTAGAAGCAAATGTGCGTGTGTATGTGCACCTATGTGTCTATTAATAGATGATGAAGGGAGGATGAGTTAACTTGTAGAAGATGATTATTGCCAAGCTCTCAAGTAGCTGGTATCTAGTTCTTTAGTCCTGATTTTTTTTTTCTTAATCTGTTTCCTAGGGGAGAGACTCAGGCAATTATATCGTTAGACAGTTCTTACAATAATTTCAAAATCTCCTGGCAAAATGGATGTTTAAGGTCATTGTGTTCTCATGGGATTCCTGAGAACTAGTGGATGAAAGTGGTGAGGTGTGCAGATTAATGCCCTTGCTGAGGGCATTAAATTTAGCCCTTAAATCTTGTTAGACAATAACCGTTGCTGTCTTTCTTGTACTGAGTAGTGTCACCTGCATGAGTTTTGCTCTAGATTGGCCACAGCATACAATAGCTTCTGCCAGACTGGTTTGTCCAAGAGAAAAAGAGGTGTAAGGATGTGCGGGAACACCATTCTTATAGGTGCAGGAGACCCACATTCACTGGTTTCATTGCTCACTGAAAAACTGTTTGGGCTGTGTTTTCTTTTCCATGCACCTTCAACAAACACCCAATTATTACAACAGTATTTAACAGCGCTGAAAGGTATTAATGGGATCTACCCACAGGAGGCTTGGCTTGTGGTTTTAAATGTTCTTACCTGTTCAAGTGTGGATACTAGTATTATAGTATAAAATGTAGTGTGTACTGAATGCACTAAACCCAACTCTGGAGTAAAGCCTTTTATTTTTCCAAATAATTGAATATCCTAGAATAAAGCTGAAAATACTTAATATGGAGGTAGAAGGTGGCACTTTTAGGTGAGTTACAGGAACTTGCATGGAAGAGCAAAACAACGGTGACATTGTTAGGTGGACATAAAATGCAAGGGTGAGTTGCTGGGTTGTTTGTCAGAAAGATCTTCATGTAGAGGAGCCACTTTCCTTGGACTCCAAGAGAAATCTATCACTCCAGTTACTCTAAGAATTTAATAAGGTGTTATCAAGATGCATCAAGATGAAGATTCTTTTCATCAGCACGACAACAAGCCTGATGCCCACTTCTGAGAAATTTTGCCTTGCCCTGGGGACAGATGGCTCTGTGCAGAAGTTAAGATTTGTGGGTGTGGGATTTAGCTGGTGTAACCCACCTGAACTTCTTGGGGAGGAGGTAGGATGTCTTCATAAGGTTTTTTCATTTATGCCTCTGGGTGGTCTGTATATTTTGTCTAGCTGTAACTATGGCATTTTCTATAGAACATTTGGCTTCTTTATTGAACTGTGCTTTGGGTTATTTCCATATTCTAAGTAGCTTAGCTTGCTACTTCTCTTATTCAGTGGAGTATTTGGATTCCTTGATATGTTTTTTCACTGCTCGTAAAAGCAAGTTGTGCCACCACCTTGAAATCTTACCCCCTCTGTTTTATGAAGTGCTAGGACTATTCCTAGAAGCATTAATAATGTATGCACTTTGCAATTTCACTATTCAATTACTGAAGACGCCTGGTACGTGAGAACCTATTTAAGTTGATAAGGCAAAGCTAGATGAATAGGATTATCTGTTTCCTAAGTGTACTGAATACAATGGTATATAAATCTTCTACCTGCAATGCTCTTTATGAAAATGTCTCAGAACATGCTTTAGCTCCCACTTGAATCTACTAGAATTGACATTAAAGAGAATAGAATTCTTACATTTTGAAGGGTATTAAAGGTTAGATAAGTGTCCTGTTGGATATCTAGCTTGCCAACACCCTTTTGAGAGAGCTGAGCACAGGATATGAAAAACATCATAGAAAAAATGCAAAAGATTGGAAAGCTTCTCGTTCTATGTTGGATTTTTTTTTTTCTGGGAGACCAGAATCCAAATCTTTCTTCCAGTTCGGGAAGTGATCTCAGACCTTATACTGACCACTGGGGCTGCAGAGAACCCCAACTTGAAGAACAGCACTTCTCATAAATTTCACTTGACTTAAGAGAAATGTGCTAATGAATCATTTGCAAAACTTCTTTAGCCTCAGGGCATTCATCAGAGACTCCACAGGCATTCATCAGAGACTCCACAGCTACGTCCTGATCTGCTTTTGCTGAGGCACAGCAGGAGAATGCTGACAGGATCAGAGCTCAGGGAGTAGTGCTGCAGGGCCTGAACTTGTGCTTATGTTGCTCCAGGCTTCCTTCTTTTTTTTTAATTAACAGCAAGTCTTTCTGAATTTTCTGGTTTGAGGTGAGCATGCTACAGAACTGCAGTTTGAGTTGTTCCAGGAACTTTTCAAGAGGTTTTGGACAGTCAAACTGGAAAGCTACCTTGTCAATGAAAAAAAAAAAAAACAAAGTAAGGGAACTGAGTAAGAGTTGGGTCAGCTGATGTGTAAAAGCTTTCCCAGGCTTTTTATATTGCATGGCATGGAAGAATCACCCGAGCCCACTTTTCTCTGGAAGGCCCTTTACACTGTTCCAAAAAAAGGGCCATGCCCTCCTAGGGCATGTGACCCTACATGCTGGCATAGGCGTACGTGCTAGAGTGCCTTCCTCTGAGAGTGGCATGCCTCCCTCACGTGATCATACCATACAGGCTGGACTTCATGTTTTGAGTCTGGCTGCACCTTCCACTCCACCTGATCAAGCTGGACTTCCCCTGGATCTTTCTCAATCACATCATGCCTCATTTAAGTTTCAGCAAGATACATAAGAACATGCCTTACCAGCTTAGAATAATCCTATTAGCCTCAGTGGGCTTGCTCATACGCTCCAAGCTGGAAGGCACTTTGCTAAATGAAGACCTTTGTAATGAACTCAGCATGAGGAAAATGCAACTTCTGTTCCTTTTGATTCCTTAGAAAACTCAGTCAGACTCTGAGAAAAGGTTTAATCAGACAAAATTTCCAGGCACATTAGGAAAATTTTAATTACCAAACATGCCCGTCAGTAGGGGTCATTGCTCAGGGAAAGTAGCTGATGTTAGCAGTCCTTGAAAAGACAAAGTTTTAAGTATTCCAGTCCAAATTAAAATGCTATTGGTACTTGCAGTTGCTAAACAAGAAAGAACAGAATAACAATAAATACTTAAAGGCTGGATCCCTATTGATGTCAATAGGAAAACTCTTTTCTGCTTCACAGCAGTCTGGTCTTGCCTTCTTTTCCATACCTAGTAAAGGAAGCCAGGGTGATGTCCTGAAGGCTGCTATTTGGGAAGAACACTGTGCAAAGCCTTTTTAAAGTCAGTACCTATGTTTTGTTGTGAAAAGCACAGCAAGGGCTGATGATCTCTGAATTGTGCACAGCACAGGTTTAACTTACTAAGCTCTTACCTATCTCAAACCAGAGCGTGTTGTTCTGGGCAATGTCACCAAACTGGAATCACAACAATGTAATTCTGCTCAGGTCTTCTCGGTTTTACCTATGATTGTTAGAACCAGGTTGTTAGGGAACAGAAAGTAGACAAGGGATAAAGGAGACATGCTCAGAAATCAGTGGGGATTATGGCAAAAGCTGTGGAATGAAGTAACAAACAGATCCTGCCCCTTCTATATACCTCTCATTACAAAAGTAGCCATTGCCTCTCACAGCCAGAAAATGAGTGAACTGCCTGCTTTCCTCAGGGGGCAGCTGGTCCCTTCAGAAACTGAAGTAAGCTCAAGCTTTGCTTCAGGATCTAATAAGAGAAAATGCCCATTTGGATGAAGGAAAAAACCTCCTGATATATTTCCTGGGGGATAGGAGAACTTTAAAAATCAGAAGGCAGCAGGAACGAAATATGCCGTTGAGTCACAGGAGAATTATCATTATGGCCCTACCACTGCTCTGCTGCTTCCACAAATTGTCTCTGCCTTCTTGCTATGCTGGGAGGGGTGCTGGGACCATGAGATAGCTCAGCAAGTGGAGACAAGGCTCAAGGGTTATAGTGCCTGTCAACCCATCACAAACAGGTCTGGCACTCTAGGACTTGCATGTAAGGACTCTGAAGACGGGGAGCTTGCCATGTCCTTGTTGCTGGCTGGCTGCATGCCCAACAATGTGCCAAAGGCTCCTGTTTCAGCCGTATTCAGCAGTGCTTTTGCAAAGGGAAGGGACAGAGAGGCTGTTGGATGTTGGGTGCTTTGGAACCTGTCTGTAGGTACCTGACTTGGGCTGTAGCTCCTGGAGAAACTTTATCCTCTGTGTGTGTGGTTAACACGTGAAATCCAGTTCTCATCTCCGTGGTATGATGATCCAAGGCAGATGCTTTACAGGATTGCTGGTAAACTAATGTTCAAAAAAGTGCAGCATGGATCACTTTTCCCACTACCTATGACTGAAAAGGCACTGATTTATTATATCCTAAATTACTGTTAGTCATCATATCTTAAAATCTTAGCTCTGATCCAATAAACAATTCTTTATCTAGGGCAAAAGCATTCAGTGTTAATTAGAAGTATAATTTAGTAAATAAAGGTCAAAGCTTTTTTAATGCTTTATATAGGGCAAAAGAAAACTTAATCTCAGGGTTATAAACAGTGTTGTTGTTAAGCAGACAGGAAACAGTTTCAGCCGGAGTCTCTGAAATGTAAATGAGCCTATTTTACCCCTTGATTTTTGCAAATCTCTCACCATGTTGCCACTACAGAAGAGGAGATAAAGAATTCTAGTATTGCTTCCAAAGAGACCATGTGTTTACTGAAACCAGGCTGGAGCTAGCCTGTTTTGTGGAATTTGTAGCATTGATTTTAATATTAATTCAACACAAATCATGAACTGATAGACTGGTTTGGGCTGGAAGAGACTCAGAGACCATTTAGTTCCAACTCCCTGGCCATGAGCAGGGATACCTTTCACTAGACCAGGTTGATCAAAACCCCATCTAACCTTGCCTTGAACACCTCCAGGGATGGGGCACCCACAGCTTCTGTGGCCAACCTGTTCCAGGGTGACTTGCCACCCTTAGAGTAAATAACTTATTGAAATGGTAGCTTGCAGCAAAATCTGACAGATGGAATCATGAGTCTGAGCTCTCCTTGTGTATGGAGGGTTCACAACGGTATGCACACAACTGCTAAATGTACACCTAACAAAGGCCTCCAGTGCCATTATTGTAGGTGGGGATGCTGGGGAAGCAGAACAGAACTCGGAGGAGAGCTTATGTTCTTGTGAATGGGGGGAACAAACCAAGGAAACAGGAGAGTGGTCTGACTGGTGTCATGAAGTCTCGCAGATCCTTGGTAGGAATATACTGTTGGACCTCAGGACATCCTTTGAGCTTACTCCTGTGCAGATCCCTTAGTCATGATACACGGTCAGAGACAGAATATGATCCTTTGCGGATAGATGAGTGAAAAGAGATAATCCATGAGATCTACTGTGCTATATAGAGCTCAGGAGAACAAAATTAGAAGGGTTGAACAATCCTACTGGTTTTACAGGTCAAGGGAAGAGTCTACCCAATGTCTGGACTTACTTGTATTTGAATGGTGAAAGGAGGTGCAAGGAGACACTGAGGGGCTTGGAGAACTGATGTCTCAAGGAGTGGTAGAAAGCTAGGCGGTTTTTAAGAGAAGGAAACACAGACATTTTTGCTCTTTTCTTTTTTTTTTTTCCCACTAAAGGTTGGAATCTCCTGTGGTTTGCAGTAGTCATGGGACTGTTATTGCACAGACCTTCTAGATTTCTCCACCTTTGGAAAATATATAAACTTCTACCAGTTTCACCTGCTGCATTTGAGACTGGAAGTTTGAATGGCAACTGAGTTGCAACTGCACTGAGGACTGTAGCTGCTCTGTGATAATCAAATTTGGTTTGCTTGACACATAATGAGATTATTGATTAGACACACACAGCTTGCCATTTCAAATCACATCTCCTCTTCATTTCCAAGGGATGATTGACATAGCCTAACATGCTCAGCATCATTAAATGGAAAGAGTTATTTATGGTGTTGCATCAGAATTTATCAGTAATTCCCAGATCTGACAGAAAAGAATCACTTTGTGTGCTAGGCATTTTTATCTTGCCATTAAAAAGTGTATCGAAAGCTTTAGATAAGAACTGAAGCTGAAATTCCTCCCTAGTCTATATCCAGATAATCTGGCCTGCAAAACTGAAGCAGGGAGTGGTGGGTCGTGCCAAATGCAGTTCCTGATTCTTCAGCAACTTCTGACATGCTCTGGCTGCTCCAGATGTGGATCTCAACTCAAAAGGTTCTTACACTGAACATTTTCGTTGTAAAGTTCTCTTAAGCCTCACTTTCCCCATAGACCATCAGTTATCAGCAGCTCCAGCTGTGGGCAGACTTCAGTGGCCAGATAACATGTGCAGTGTGAGCCTTCATTTAGAAATTCCTAAGGCGTCGCTTCCATTCAAAGGAGGTGATATTTACCAAGAGCACATTTAATATGCTTGTCTTACCTTCTCTTTTTCTTGAGGAGAAAGGTGCATGGCACCCAAAACTGTGCAGGAGAGGCCGTGAAGGGGCACTCTGCTCTTGCTACTGATCCAAAGCTGTTAGATTTTTTTTTATCCTGAATGTCAAGCATTTCTCCTTCAAAATCTCTCTCTGATAATTTGGAAGAGCTGAACTGAAATCCTGCCTGACAAGACAATTTTGCTTTAAAGTAACTGTACATAAAATCATACTGTTCACCCAATGCTCTTGCAGATACTTGTGCCATATTCTGCCAGTGGAGATAAAGAGCTCTTCTGGGTAAAAGTACATTTGATTTTTTTTCCTGAACAGTCTCCTAGACTTTGTGACAGTACCTCTATGTATGTGAGACACCACTGGTTCCACACTTGGGCCCACCTGGAACACCTCTACAGAGTCCCATTCTAGCCTTCGTGCTTCTAGAAGTGTTGTGAGGGTGGAGGGTGTTTGAAGAAAACACACATGGTTAAATGAGCTGTAAAAATATGCATTATACAGAGAGACTCCAGGAGCTCTCTCTCATTTGTCTCATCAAAGCAAAGATAAATGAGCAACTTCCTCGTAGGCTATAATTACCTCTAAGGGGAACAAAAACATTGATAATTGACAGCTTTGAGCTTGACCCTAGGAAATAACAAAATCCAGTAGTTGGAAATGGCAATTTAGAATGTAGAGAGTGAAATTTAGAAACTCAGAGACATGAGTTTAACCCTGTAGTTAACTGACTATTGGAGTAGCAAAGTTGAAATTGTGTGATCATTAATTTTCAATCTAAATTGTGGGGTTTGAGTTTTCTTTAAAACATGCACTCTTCTTCTAATGTAATTTTAAGTCCTTGTCCTGTATTCCCCCACAGAAAGGGCCAAGAGGTTTTAAGACCTTAGCTGTTGTTTTGGCAAAAAGATGTTATACAATTAGTAATCCTATTTGAAAGGCATTCTCCATCCTTAAGCTTCTGAAAGGGAGGAGGACTGCAGTTTTGAAAACCTGGTCTTAGCTGTGGGGTTTGGGCATCTGAAGTATTGAGGCCATGAAGCTGAAGAACAAATCCATCTTGGTAAAGGGTGTAGAGCAAATCAGACCCTATGTTTTGAATTCCTCTGTCATTTCCTCCCCTGTGTTTTGTCATGCCTGAAATTTCCAGTTTTGTTTGCATTATACTTGAGATCTAGGCTGTCTAAAAATCCCATCTGCCCAAGCAAAATGCTATGTGAAAGCTCAGCCTGGTCACAGAGCACATCTACAAACTCCCTAGCAATGGAACGTTTCTTTGTGTACTCCATGTGTTCAGTTGCAATTGCTTCCTACAGGATATTTTACTTCTGCATCTTCTGTGCTCCATTGTACAGCAGATGAAAAGGACTGACAGGCATCCTTGTCCTTGGTTCAGTTTCCTTTGTCCTAAGTGCCCCATCTCATTTGTTTGGAGTTTTTATTAATAACTCATCGGACTAAAAGGGGTCCCCTCTGCCTTTGTTCTGGGTTTGTCAACATCCTTATGCTTATGAAAGGCTTGGTTCATTTGGTACTTTGCATTTGTTCCCAAACTATAGCTGATGCTTTGCTCACCTTTAAAAAAAACTAGAGTTTTTCTTTATTTGAAGGCTTTGTACTTTCTGTGTAGCATAAACCCAAAATGAGAGCATAATTATGCAGTTGATTTGAGGCATTCTCTTGTCTTACCAACACAAATGATGTCTTTAGATTTTCCTGTTCTTCAGATTCTGTTGTAGGATCCAAGTCAAATGAGAAATCAGAACGGATGAAGCTGAATGAGAACTGATTTACAAATCCAAAACCTACATGTGATAATTACAATATTTATGTTAACTATCAAATTTCTAGGTATCATTTACCTGACTATGCCTTTTCCTGCCACGTAGCTGGAGCCTTTTTTTCACGCTGCACAACTGCAGCAAAATGAAACTGCTGGAAAATCAATGTTTGTATGTTAAATTAGGGTTGTTTTCTTCCCACCATGTGTCACTCACAGTCTGCAATTGTATTTTGCCTGCCACTGACCAGTCACTGAGCCTTAGATGTTCTTTCCTCTTCAGTTCCTTGGGAGGTCCTCACCCTTTATACTGTCCTGAATAACTTGGTGTTCTTATCATCGGAGGTGAGAGGAGTTGTTTCTACATGAGAGAGAACTCGGCCCAGTGTCATTATAATGAGAACAACATTATACCATAAAAGCCAGAATCCATTCAGGATTGAACTGGCCATAAGGGCCCAGGCTGGGATCAGGGAATCTGACAGCAAGCCGTCCTCTAAGAAAGCTGGGCCTCAGCCCGAACCTTATATGCCTTCCTAGCCAAGCAGGACACTCTTCCTCTTCAGTGATCTGTGGGAGGCATTCAGAAAGTGTTTTGAGATGGAACGCCATCCCTCAGCTTCTGAGCCCAGTCTCAGCTCATCCCTTTCTGCTGATCCTCCAAAACAAGGTTGCCTCATGTCGTACAAAGTGAAAGATGCATTTTGAATGATTTATGTTAACCCTAAATGCCACTGCAGCCAGGCTGCTCTTGGAGTATGGCTTTCTTAATTGTTCCCAGCAGGGAATCACAAAAAGTGAGGACAGGGCGTGCTTCTCATTTCCAACATATTTACAGAAAGCTCTTCCTTCCAGCTTTTCTCATAAGTTTTTTGTTACTGTAAATAACATATAAGCCAAGTAATATGTTAGACCCTCAAACCTATTTTTTGAGGCTACCAAATAGGTTTGTCATGCTGACAATCACAAAGCTTTCTTTTTGTCTGTAGAGAAGTTTGGTGAGGGGTGGTTTTGCCTTTCATTTAGCTTTCTGAAAATGTAGGCTTCTGACCTTGATCTAGTTGGCCTCCCTTCTTTTCAAAGAGCTATAAAACAGCTGCGACATAAAAAAAAAAAATCTGCAAGAAACCTGACTGCCTTCCCAGCCAACCTTGGCAATGGGAGCCCTTGAGTGAGACTAACCTTATCTTCACTGGAAAGGGTTTTGCTCAGTAGTGCCTACGTGCAGCTTGTCAGGGCCACAGACGCTTTGTCATTTGGCTCCATCTTCTGGGACAAGGCAGAAGAAGCAGAAATCACTTGAGCTGACATTTTGCAAGTCCTGTCACACAACATTTATTGGTGTTTTCTTACTCTTCATTAATGCTTCCATGCGAGCTCACATTGGATGCAAACACAGTAGGAAACCTTTTGCTTTTCTGCAGACATTTCAATGGGAGCAAGAATTCAGTACACAAAAAAAGTGCTGAAAATCAATAGCTTTTTTGTTTTCCGAGACTAAGAAAGGACAGTTAGTGAATGTTTGACTTGCAATTCAACAGTGATAGGGGAAAAAAAGAAGAGCTCGGGTAAATGGCTTTTTGATTCCTGCACAGTTTTGCAGAATTAGCTCTGACTCTGGTTCAGGCAGCACATTATTTGTTCTCTGCTGCTGGAGCTTTGAAGGAGAAAAGGGGATAAGGCATTATTGCTATAGCAACCTTCAAGTGGGTGCTGTAGGTGATCAAAACACATTATTTGTTGATGGAAGTTTTGACCATCACAGCCTTTCCATGCAGCACCCAGAACTGTGGGCCAGCTAGCTGAGCTGTAGTTGCATTTGCTTCAATTTTCCATTCAGTCTTTGAGTTCTTCCACTGTTCCAAATTAACAAAGTCTAAAAATCTTTTCAGACTTTCATCTCTGAAGAGTCTGTGCTCCTGCTGTTGCTGAGACAGCCTGACATTAGTCCCTTCTCCGAGGGCAGCAGCAGGATCCAGCACAGCTTCTTATCACTCTGCTCTGGCTTAGGCAAAAGCAGCTGCTGTACCCTGGCCATTCACTGCATCCTTTGGTCAGCTGTGCTTGCTCCTGGTGCTCAAGGTGTTGCTGAAGCTGAAGTAATATCTGGCTTTTGAGATTGTGTGGATGGTGGCTTGTTGCTGGCGATGAGCTCCCAGAGGAGGTGTCCGCTGATACTTGACAAGCTCTGACCTGCAGGTACAGTACCTGCTTTCATCTTGGAGTAGTGATAGCAGTGAGAGACCTGGGAAAGAGGTCTTTTTATCCCCAGTACAAAGCTGTGCTGGTTATTGGCACGTCAAAGGGAGTTTACTGCAAAGCAAACTTGCAGAAAACAAATTAAGTGTTAAATCAGACCTCTCTTTTGATCACAAATCAGCAATAGTTTATACTTTGTTTCTCTTATATGTAATTCATGGGGGGTGACTAAATGGTTAATGCAATTTTAGATAGATTAACTTGAAATACACTGCCTGAAATCATGCTTCATGTTCATGTATATGATATCTACTTCTCAAGCAACATGCTTATAATATTTACTGTGCATTTAGTAAGCCTTCATGAACGTGTTTTAACAGAAGTCCTGACATAAAAGGGTATGAACATCTTTTTCTCTTCTGTGAAAACCAAATCTACTAAAAATTTGTGGGTTTGACTTGAAAATGACTTCTTAATGTCTAAGATGAAGCTTGGTAATGAAATAGTGTGCACATTAGTAATAAAAATCTGTAATTTTATAACTTGGGGATGTACTGCGTAACCTTTAATTTAGAGTAAGTGAATTGTGACTTGGAGGAAAAGGAGCTACCCATACAAATGCCTCAGACATCACAGGCATGCAGGTGTTCCTTAGGTCAGTCTTGTATATTGGACTTGTGGGAGCTGTCCTGCTGGTTTGATTCTTTCTTTCACTGCCTTGAAGAAAGACCCATTTCCTGCAGCCTTCGGGATGATATGAATCTGCTGCTCTCTGAAAGAGGGTTTTGGGCCCTTTGGTTTGTGGTAAGCCTAGTCTGGCTTGGAGAAGGCTTTGTGGGTCATGTCCCTTGAGAATTAGAACTGGAGAATGGGTTGCTTAGAACAAGAGGCATTTAGCTGCTAGGGATGCTGGAATTAAAGCTTTAGGTACAACTGAAATTTTGGAGGGACAAAGCATTTGCAGAGTTGATGCGAGTTCTGCACTAGCTGGCAGTCGATACAGGACTGTGCACTCTAGGGCTTGTTCGTACCGTTTGGGGCTTTCAGCTGAGCCGTAACCATGCAGGTCCCTTACCAAGGCTTGGTGTCTCTTACCCTTTGCCCTGAAAGATGATTTGGCACTTTGCACACTGTAAACTTTGGTCATTTCCATCAAGCTCTTTAAAAAAAAAAAAAAACCCAACCAAATTGCAGAAAACACAAACCCCACTTTTTTTTTTTCACTGAGTTTATAACTTCAGCATAGAATTATAAAATCTCTGAGGATAAAGTGTAACAGACCTCCAATTCCCACACCTTTTTCTTTCATTATTGCTTATGCCACAAGAAAGCCAGGGAGATTTGTGCTTGTAAATAACAGTATTACTCAGAAAGATATGGGCAACTGGAAATATAGCTGCTATGTTCTCCTGTGGGTTTCCCCACTTTTCTCAAAATTAACCTAACCTAGGTGTTTCTTCAGTCAGATCTTTGAAGATTTCTCTGCAATTTTTCCTGTCCTGCTGGACTCAACACTAATACCTTGTACATGTTGTTGGATATTTGGCTTTTCCACCAACTCATGAGTGTGGAGCCATTGCCCTGCAGGTAGCCACAGTTAACAGCAGGTGACAGAGGCTTTGTGGGGGTGAAGAGAGCATGTGTGGGTCCTGCCTGGAGGCACCTGAGGGAGCTGGCACCTAAGCACCAGGCACAAAGTCCATTTTCCCTGTCAGGCAGCTGCATTGGGAGGGTGTGCTGAGAGAGGCAAGGAGCCTGGCTCTGTCCCAGAGGAACAGCAGCCCCAATGGTAAGAGGGAAACATGCCTTAAGCCACTTTTTGCTCCTTTTTCTGTTTTCTTTTCATTCGTGTGCAAAGCCTAAATAACACTTGGCATTTGAGCATGTATGAGCAGCAAATCACTGTTAGCAGTGAGCTCCCAGAGGACAGATTGGCTTATACCCAGCTGGCTCCAAACTGTGGGTGTAGCAGATTTTTTACAAGGCACTGGCTGCAGGTCCAATAACTGTTCTCTTCCCCAGTGCATCCTTTGACTAAGCTTAAACAAATTTCAGCCAGTGTTCTGAAGACAAAGATGAAGCATGAAAGAACTCCTGTGAGGTTTTCCTTCCAAAAGAAGCCCAGGCATTCAGGAACATGGGACACTGATAAAGGTGTGCCCTGCAGACAAGGTACCCAAGGGCCACGTGTGCCCTGCATGTAGGCACAGCCAGCTGATACGTGTCATATATTTCTCTCTCTTACCTGCTGTGAAATTGTGGAGCTGTTGTTGTACTCTCTCTTAATACTGAAAGACAGATCAGGAGAGAGTTGGAATAAACGGGTCTTGCCTTCTATTCTCATGTAGTCCAAGCCTCTTGACAACAGGAAAGAAAAGAGGGGGTGAATTGGCAGTGGCAGTCAAATACCTGGCTCTGGTGTGAGCTGAAGTGGATGAGACAGTAGCTGAGGTCTCTGCAATTGTTTCCATTGCACAGTGTGGACATGTCAAATCAGACAAAGCTCACTAGCAGTGAGTGCTTGACGTACTTGGTTTGCTTCGGGCAACCTTACAGTAATAGACATTATGTACCCTTACGTGCAGCATTTCAAACTCCCAGTTCAAACTCTTTTTCCACATTGCAGTCTGTGGTGAGATAATAAAATGTTTTACTCTGCTGGAGATAGTTAAAAATGAAGGTGAAGTGTTGGAAAAATTATAAATTTTTTGAAGTCATATGTAGTGAGAATTTGCTTGCTGTTCCAGATGGCATTTGCAAAGGCACAGAATGTCACAGGTTATTATCTTAAATCAAATAATAAAATATGCACAAGTTATTTTACGGCTGCTTTAATACCTGATTTGTAAAATGATTGCAAGCTAATAACAAATAATAGTTGTTATAATTAGGACTAAGTAATTTGTAATTATGGAACTCTAGAAGACATGCTATTGAAAGAAGTAAGGAGAAACAACTTATCAACTCAACTCAGTAGCAGCGTTTATTGAATGATGAATATTAATGGATTATCAATTAACTAGTTGTTACCTGATATAAGTTATTTATAACTGGAGCTGAAATATGAGTTTGTAGCTAAGAACATCTTTGTGGCCCATCCAGAAAAGACTGAAAAACAAGCTGCTCTTAATTATGTTGGCTTCAGTGGGACAAAGAGCTAAGGCTTTTCTCGGGCAAGGTCCATCTTCACTCTGTGCTTTTTATTAGTGCAAGCTACAGAACTTTGCTGACTTCATTGAGTAATGCAGTTTCCCTGAGAGCATAAAAATGACCTAACCAAATTCAACAACAGGTCTGGCAGCAATATGTGCCTGGGGGAGCAGCAAGTGGAGGGTGAGTGGTGGTGCTTCCCTGGGATGTGGTTTTTGTCAGCCTGGAACAAAGAGACTGCTTGGAGACAAGGTGAATTCTCATCTGATGGCTTTTAATTCATTGGTGTTCTATAAAAATGCTCAACTGCTCTTTGAACTTGAGTAAAATTTTGATATTCACATAATCCTGTAGTAATAACCTTTACATTTTGACTGTGCATTGCATGGGAAATTGTAGCTTTTTCTTTGTCTTGACCCTACAACCTGCTGATGCAGCTTGATGCTTTTTAGGCTTTATCTTAAGAAAAAGTCCATATGTATTTCAAATTTATTTTTAATAGCATTTTTTATTTTAAACCTATACCATATCATCCCTCTTTTATTTTAGGCTGAAAAGCTGTAGGCCATCCAGTTGTTCCTTGTTTTGAAGGTATATCATACCTCTGGCTTTCCTTTTCCTTTCTAGTTCTACAGCATATTTTTTGAGATTTGGGGAGAGGCCAAACCTTCAAGCAGTATTCAAAAGTCAGGGTCACTTTGGATTTATACAGATATTTTCTGTTTTGTTCTCTATTTAGTTATCTCTATTTTTGTCTGACACTTTAACAGCCGCTTATTGAGAGTTTTAATAGAACTCTCTCTTTTTAATTCTGCATTCACTTTTCTGAGAGGTAATAGTTTGTTCAGACCCTATTGTTGTGAATATGAAGTTAGGATTGCTTTTTGTTATGTGCATCACTTTACATTTCTTAAACCTTAACTTTATCCACCGTTTACTCAGTATAATAAAATCTTTCTGCAACTCTTTGGAGTTAGCTTTTGGCTTTGTTTCTATCCTGACCAGCTCAGACTCTTTCCTTTCTGTGCATACATCTGTTTCTTGGACTCTTTAGGAAATGTGCTGCAGCCTATTGGCATGTTCTACCCCCTCTCCTGTCGTAGGACAGTACAGCACTCACTGACATGAAACAGCACACACATTTTGGGGTGTGGCCACACTTTGAAGCCATAGTGGCAGGCAAGAGGGATGTCTCCTGGTGCGTGTGCTGGGTTGTTCTGCTGCGGGTCAGGGCTGGTTAGCCTTTGTATGGCTGGACGGATCCATCCTCACAGCTGAGCTGACCAAGGAAGCAGACGTGGAGTACCAGCAGGCCAAGCATGTCAGCAAGGGTTCTGGTGTGGGTGGTCGTATCATGCTGTACACCTTGGAATTTTTCCAGGTATTATCTAGAAGCAGGTGGTAGAATCTATAATTCTACACCATCTTCTCGGCTGGCTGCCATGAATCAGGCTGCAGCTCTAGCTCTGTCTTGGAATCTCTTCTGCCTCAGCTCCAGCACCAAGCTGTAAACAAAATTGAGAGACCCTCACCCTTACAGACTTTCCCATCTCTGTGTTAAGTAAGTGCTACCTAGAGAGTTCACCCTTCTGGGAGTTTGTTGTTGTGGTCAACAGAATGTCTGAGTACAGCGTAAGTTAGGGGTGGGAGGAGGGTTGGAAAGGCACAAAGGCTCATGGAATTGGCTCTGAGATGGGGATTTCTCTGGGGAATAGTTGGGATTACAGCCGTTTAACTGAGAATGGGATATTGATTGTTTGCTTCCACCTTGCTCTGCCCCCCTGAATGGTGTCAGGATTGCTTCCTGGGCAAGTGCTGTGTGTCTGTTGCCCAGAGAAGAATGTTTTATACAGCGAGCCCTTGAGCATTCCTGCTGGGAAAACTGTCCTTTCAGTCTGAGGCCTCCAAACACGTGTTTGCCAGGTGCCAAACCCAAGCACAGAGCTGCAAGCTCACCTGGAATGCATGAGCCAGCCTTCCTGTTAAGGGAGAGCGGGAGAGCTTTGTACCTCTGCAGCTCCTGCACTGCTCATGCACTTTACATCCGAGTCATTGCATTAAGAGAGGGAGGGCAGGAAATGGGACAGGGCATAGAAAATCCTCAACGTAGTTTTTTTATTAAAAAGCAATAAAATTAGTGTTTTAATTCCAGTTTGCAAACATAAAGAAAGAATAATTTGGCAGGACTTCTTTCTTCCATACACATGTCCTCTCCACCCAAATTTTTCAAGTATGTTTTCTGTAAATAACAAAAAAATGTGTGTAAAAAGTGTATTGAGGAAAAATTGTATCAGTACTATTTCTCTGGGGATGTGTATCTCGAGGATATAGGTAACTCTAACCCTTTAGGAACTAGAATAGTGAAAGTGATTGTACCTTTAGAAGCAGGATTAGTCTTTATGATAAAGTGACATAATTTTCCTTTCCAAAACCACTAAAGCATTTTCAAAATACCTCTTTTCAAAGTCAGGCTTTCTGTTATTATGAATTACCGCAAATTGTTACTAGCATAATGTTGATAAATAGGTATTTGGGTGTTGAGAGAGGGGAATAACTTGAACTTTACATATATAGTGGTAGATTTTGGGCTGGCTGCTACTCCACAGGTAGTGTGTTTGGGGTTGTAATATTAATTTATAGTAGTACCGAAAAAGGATCTCAGCTGTTAGCAATTAATTATCCGATGAGAGAATGGGGAATAAAGTGGACCTGTTGGAGCTGGTCCAGAGGAGAGTCACAAAGATAGGGAGTTGGAGCACATTTCCTCTGCAGACAGGCTGAAAGAGTTGGAATTTTTCAGCCTGGAAAAGAGGAGACTCTTGTGAGGACTTAGAGTCCCTTCCAGTACCTAAAGGAGGCCTACAAGAAAGCTGGAGAGGTACTTTTCACAAGGGCATTAGTGACGGAACAAGTGGGAATGTTTTCAAGCTGAATGAGAGTAGGTTTAGATGAGACATTAGGAAGAAACACTGTAAGGGTGGTGAGACTGGAAGAGGTAGATGCCAAAGGTAGTTGTAGATGCCCCATCCCTGTCAGTGTTCAAGGCCAGGTTTGGAACTAAATGATCTTTAAGGTTCCTTCCAACCCAAACCATTCTATGATTCTGTGTTTTTCATGTGCCATTAAAATCCGTGGTGCACTTCGATTTTGGCTGGTCCCCTTGTCTCAAAAGGGATAAGGAAGGAAAGTATGGACAGGCTTCCATGTTGGTGCATTTGAGCCAAGACAGCAGGCAGTAAGAGGAGAGTGTGACAGGGGGTCTGTGAAACCTGGAGTGGGATACAGGTGGTAAATAAGGATCCTTTGCTTATTTTCATGTCTGAAGAGAAAGTATAGCTTGGAGGCAACCACTGAAGCTGCAAAGTGTCAGATTGAAAACAGGGCAGCAGCTTTTCACATTTTTGTAGATAATAAACCTTTACATGACTTCCAGGGGCAATTTAATGAAAGCGATGCCTCTCAAAGGACTATAAAATAAATAATAATAATAAAAAGAAAACACGTAGCAGCATCTCTGAATGGGGATGCAATTCAGCCTCTTGGTTGTCAGAAAAACTCAGGAAAAAAATTGTCTGTCCTAGAGAGAGAGTAGATCTTTCACCTGATTTTCTGTAGCCACTTTTCCCAAAACATGGGATGGACCCCAGTGCTGTCAAATCTATTCTCTGTGGATATTTTTACCTGCAAGCATGCTGGAACAAGTGCCTTACATTTTTGTGCATATATACGTGAACATCAACTATAGATGGACTAAAAATGAGCAGTATGCTGATGATTGCAATGAGTGTGAAAAGCAGAAAGGACTTGAGCTCTTACCAGAAAGCTACCCTGTCAATATATTGTCTCACCTGAAAAACAGACTTTTCACACCTGTCACTCTGTATTTTTAAGGAAGCTTAAGTGTTAGCAAGTATCACTCTGCATCTGTAATCTGAAAAAAGCAAATAGACTTTTTTTGAAAAAGAACACAATTACACACCAAAGCGAGTAACCTGCTGCCATGGTGCAGTCTACCTTTTTGTTTTCTTTTCCTGAGGGTTTGTTGTTTCAAAATCTTTTGCATATGCACATTTATATTTAGTATTTTCCACTCTAGAAACAATCCAGAAGATTTGATGTAAAACTGTTGGCGTTATGTGAAGGGAAAACAAAAGGAAATAAAATATCACCTGCAGGTGTGCAACATAGCCTGACCCAAGTGAAACCATGCACTGGGTGAAGTGCTACCCTCATTATATGCAGAGCTCCTTGCCTATGTGGGTATCCCGTTTTCAGGGCTGAGAGAGCTCAGACAGGAGGGAGCAAAGTATTGGGGGTGGCACGAGTACCTGAACAGCACTGAGGACTTTTGCTGATTACTTTATATTGGCATGAGACTTCAGTGCACCTCACTCCACTTCTGGTTTACGCATTTCCAAACTATTTCTTATACTCTGGTGCAATGGAGGGTCAGCCTCACAGTTCTTAAAGTTCATTTGAAACTTTATGAGAAGGAAATCAAGACAAGGAGGGAGGGAAATAGGATGGTGACATTTTGAACTGATGATTAACTCAGCAGAATTACAGTGGACCAGCTGACATTTTCTTACAGTGCTGTCTGGGAGACCTGCCAGTGTGGAATTATATTAGTCAATGTGAGAACTGACAGGATGCGTGGTTTGGTGTTTGCAAGAGAGAACAAGATTTAGATTGCAGATAGAAGCCTTTATCGTCTTATTCCAACTTGAATCAAAAGATAAATGGAAGTCCTTTCATAAAGACCAACTAGTTTTCCACCAATTAACACAGTAATTGTTGTCATAAGCTTTATAGAAGAGTTGATGCCATTATGAACATTTCCACTTTTCTAGGGATCAAGCAATTAACACAGTTGGTTTTAAGAGTCTGATCCTGGAAGGGTCACAAATGCTGAAGCAAAAGAAATATTAGGTGTGAGTGGAGAGCAAAGAAACTCACTTTCACAGAAATATTATTTCTGTCTCAGCACCATCTAAGGATATAAAAATCCCAGAAGCATAAAGTAAAAATGGTGAGATCTGAAAATAATAGAACCTGGAGGACCACCTAACTTCTCAGTATTTTTGTATTGCATGTAGTAAGAGCAAGGCAGTCAAAATACTGACCCAGAGCAAATGCTGAATGAGAGAAATTGCTAGGGAAAAGTTGCTTCTTTGTGGGATCACACCATTTTTAAGGAAGTAGGAATCACTATGCAGCTTCAAAATGAACTGAAATTGCAGTGAGAGTTAAGGGAGGTGCAGATTAGCAGGGAGTGAACAATATGTCTGAAATCTCTATTTTCTGTGGTTACTGTTCCAAAGCTTGGAACATGAAGTATGATGTTTCAAGTATTTTTTTAATTTACTTGTAATAGACTCATACTTTCTACAACATGATCATGTTGCTTTTAAAAATACATATTTTGAATCTCTCAGCAGCAAGATAGGAAGAAATGGGAAAAGCTGCTGTTATTGAGGCTTACACTGCCTTACCTCTCCCTGTGAAGCAAACTGCTCTGAAGGTACTGTGGAGAAACAAGAAAGTTGTTGGTGAGGTCTGACAGCCTGCTGGCATTCAATATTCCATAGGCAACAGGGTCCCTTGGGTCTGAATGCTATGTGTTTCTGTAAAGAGGATTTTTCTGAAGGGATCCTTGCATTTGAAATGAGAAAAAAATATAAAATGGGGAAATGGTGGGCAAGAATGAATTGAACAGCAAATAGCTATAGCTCTTCAGACATGCAAATAGTCTGGAAAGTCAGGGTTTTTGCCAGGGATGGTACAAAATCTCTTTTGTTTTCTCTCTTCTTCTGCAGCTTTTCATGGAATAGTCTGTCTTTTCCCTCTTTGTATTCTTATAATTGACACATTTCAGGTTTTGGCTGTGAGAAATTAGTTTTGGATAATTCTTTCTTTAGATAAAATGTTGTTTCCCTTGCTGTGAGAGCGTGTTTGATTTCATAAATAGGGATTTATTTGTGTCCTATTGTTGATTTATTTCCTGGGCAAAAAATAATGAAAAAATATTGAAGCATCTAGTTTGTGATTGCTCAAGAGTCACAACTGCAAAATACCTAAGACTGGAGAGGACTTCTGAGCTTTGCCCAGTTGGGTTTTGAGTATCTCCTGGACTGGACAATCTGAAACCTCTTTGGGCAGCCTGTTCAGGCATTGTATCATCCTGACAATAAAGCAGTATTTTCTTATGTTTAAAAGAGATTTCCTACATTTCCATTTGTGTCCATTGCATCTTGTACTGTCACTGAATTCCATTGGGAAGTGTCTGGCTCTGTCTTATTTACCATCCTCCCCCCTGCTTCAGTCAGGTACACACACATATAAAATCTCCTCTAAACTGTCTCATCTTCATGCTAAGCATCCCAATGTTCTCAGTATATTTCAATCATCTCCATTGGCCCTTTACTGGACATGCTCCAGTGTGTCTAAATCTGTCTTGAAAGGCAACTTTAAAAAGAGTCTTTAATCTCTGAAAAGAATGATGAAAATAGAGACTTCTAGAAGTAGTCTTTGTAGGTACTAAACCCAGGGCTGTCAAATACCTGGCTGTCAAAACTGGAATTTGAGGGAATCCATCAGTAAATCATTATAAATCAGTAAATCACTTGACCTTATCTAAATCCCATTGCACAAATGGAAATTTCTTATGTCTTTTCAGTAATATTATTCCTATGTGATACCTGATAAATTTCTCAGGGAAGGGAGAAGGGATGGAAAAGGACAAAACCTCCCAATCTGACCCCAAACCATATTTTTATTAACGTGTTGCCTTAATTATGTTATTCCAATACTGAAGGAGTGATACAGAATCCTTGTTTTGATATTTTCAGGCTCTTAAAAGCTGGACTGCTAGATAATACTGCTCCAGCTAAATAGCTGGTAGTATGTTCACTGGAGAAAAGTGATATTACTCCACGGGCACATGAGCTATAGTAATATTGAAACATTCAGTGCAACTGAAGATTGGATTCTGGAAAGTGTGCAGCTTCCAATGATTGCTGTAAACAACACCATTTTAAAAAGGCAGCTTTTCAGAGGCATGGAAATGAGAGCTGAGCTTTATAGAAAATCTATTCAGGATGACTTCATTATTTGTAAAGAAAAGAAGAGCTAGTAGTGATTTCACATTAACTAAACTATATAAGCAAAATATAAATATTTGGATAGCATTTGAACACAAAATTCTTTTGCATTTCTCCTAGAGCTGAAGCGAAGTGGGGAAGTGTTGTTAGGATAGGAGAGTGAATGGATGCCAGCAAGCACAGCAGTGGCAAGGCTGGCTGTCCAGCAGGAAGGCAGTGGGAAGTGCAGCTGAATGGAGAACATCTCAATACTGTCCTGAGAGGAGTAACATGACATTGGCTTGCTATGAGGCAAAGTGAGGAAAAGAAGTGAGGTTGCTATTTATGGCCCAGGAGAGTTTAATCCTTGAGGTGTGTGGTTTGAAATGTTATTTGCATGTTTCCAAACTGCAAAAGTAGCTGCAGTTCCCAGGGTTAGAGAAATCCCCAACCCATAGCTCAGGGTGGGACTACTGCTGTCATTGATGATAAGCATCACCACTCTAACAGCACAGTGAGGTTTTCTGCCTTTCAAGTTCCCCAGTATCCATGAAGCCAGACTGTCCTGAAAATCCCTTTTTAAAATGAGCTTGAGATGTGATGTCGGCTTCCTCAAGATTCCTCTTTCACAGGGTACCTTCCCCTCCCTCCCCAAAGGGTTTGGTGGTTTGAACCTTTCTTCCTTCATGCATCTGCCCACACAATACATGGAATCAGTTGTTCAAACCTCTGATCCACCAAGCGAACTGAGACGATGTCTGGGTGCTTCCTCCCACACTGAAAACTGTATCCAGAAAATTGTTTGAGGGGGAAGAAACAGGGCGGGGAGATACAGCTCATGTTGTGCTGATGAGCTGGAGAGGAGCCAGCTCAAGTCCAGGAGGAACAGGCCATTCTGTAGTGTTTGCAGAGAGCCTGAAGGCAGCATAAAAAAGAGGTTTCTAAACCTGAGGAAAAGTACCAGTATTTCGAGGATGGACATGGGATTCATTGAGGCTGGTACAATAGGTCTTCTGCAAATTAATTGGCTCTAATCTGTTGTTTAAAAATAATAATAATAAAAAAAGCTGCACCCCAGCTAGAGCTCTCCATGTTTAAGGTAAATTTTACAGAAGTTGTAGGTGCTTATTTTCTTGGCTAAATTTCAGTGGTTTGGAGGCTATTATAGGAAGGAGGGAAAAGAACTAAAGGTGAGAGACGTTACTGACGTGATTCAGTCCTGTTTCTTTCCAGAAAAGGAAAAGCCTGTGCCTGAATGCCTGAATATAGGCACAATCAAACATCAGGACAAAGAATCAACTGGTGGGAATGTCAAAGGTCCAAGGCTTCTCTATTCTTTTCCACAGACATAGCCAACCTGAAAAAAATTCACACTAGCATTTACTCGAGACTTTATTCTTTGGTTGGTTTCTTTTGGAGTGTTTCTGTGCTTCTTTGGATTTATTCCTGCTCTCCTTTATCACATTGGCGTGCCCACCCAAATGGATCACTTTCTGGAAGATTTTGATCCAGCTCATAAAAGCATTTCCCCTCATAGTTTTGGGCCTTCTATAATGGAGATTTAGTAGTAATCTCACGCTCAAGAAAAGCTTCATGTTCTTTGGTTTTAACCAGTAACAGGAAATCATTGCCTCTATCAGCAAGGTTCAGGAAATTAGGTAGCACGCAATATATTGAAAACATTTTGGACATGTACTTTTCCCCCATGAGTTCTTGTCACTTTCTTTAAAATGTGGTTTGCATATTTCAGACAGGTTTTCTTTGAGCAAGGTTTTATGGTACATTGGTCATTCTTTGGGGGTTTTTTGATGCTGAGGTTTCTCTGCATCCTGCTCCCTAACTAGGCAAAGGCAGCAATGTACTCTGTACCATTTTAGGGACAGCTAATGGGATCTCAGGCCGGGCCCACTGAATGCAGTGGGTCAGCTAGCATGGCTTGGGATCAGGTTGTGACCCTCAGAATTGTTGCAGTTGCTAAATGCCCCCACAAGACCTGCAGGAAGATCATCACCTTCCTCTTCTCAGTGGACTTTTGTTTTATTCCCTGTGATTGGTATATGCAGATGGTTTTGAAGGAGTAAGAGGATGTGAAAATTGAGAGAGGTGTTTTTACGTCCCTCTGGTGAATGAATTATATTGGAAATTTGGCTTTAATGATGTGTTTCTTTTACATTCTTCCAGCCATAGTAGCTTTCTGCCTTGTGAAGTCATGTGTGAACTAAATAAATGCTTTCCTGGGAGCTTCGTTTGCCATCTATGCTGGTAGCTAGGTATTAGGTAGTCATTTTACAGCTAATGAAAGATAAATCAAAGTCACTGCAGGTGATTCATAGAGGGAATATTTCCCTTCTGTTTAGACATGAGGAAATGATGCCTGATTAGCTGGCAGGTCTAGATTTTTGTGTTTTAGGACATTCAGGTCTAAAGTAGGGCAGTTGCTTATTGTTATCGCTGAAATTAAAATGCAAGCACATTAAACTTAATATTCTCACTTGGAGCACAGAACACTATAATCAGAGGTCATAAACATGCTTCCCTTAAGGACAGTGTCAGAGCAAAACAAAACTCAGCTTTTTCGTGTCTGCTGGATACAGGTAACTTGCTGCATACAATTTTGTTATCCAGCCATCCAGAAGAGAATTATGCAGAAGAGTGTAGGTATGGAAAGCATGTGCTCCCCAGGACTGTGGAGAATTTCCTGAAAACGTGTGAATTAATTAATTGTGAATTAACCTAGTGCTCTTCTTGTGTGAAATTATTGACAGATGGATTACAACCAGCTAAATACTAAAGTTACTAAGGAAAGTGGGGGCAGTGGTGACAATCAGGCCATATTCCTTTGTTGCTCAGAAATGCTGTGTACATTCTGTGCTTAATGCTGTGGTTTAGGGTTGATTTTAAGATGACACATGATGGAACTCTGAGCAGTGCTCTGCTCCTTCCCTATCTCTGGCATTGTTTATGCAGTGCTGGTACCAGGTACATCAAGCTGCCCTGCTTTGAAAGAAACATCTGTTGCTGCCTTTGCACCCCATGGCCCTGGGAGGAAGGAAAGCATCCCCTGGAGGAGCGTATCTGGCATGGAGGTGTGGGATGTGCTGCTGCAAAGTAGAAAGAGTGTCCAAATATCACTTGCTCGGAGCTAAACAGAGCTCAGTGGAATGATTTGGTACAGCTGAAATGGGAATGAAGCTCCTGATCCATCTTCCACAAGCAGAGTGGCTTCAGCTCTAGGGAGCAATAACTCTTGCTGACTTCTACCCCATCCAGTGGTGGCAAGTGAAAGCAAAACCCTCTTTGTTATTGTCTGTAGTGCTGCTCCACAGTGTGTTGAACACTCCTTCTTCTCAACATCTGGGAAGGCTTTTGCTCTCACTATGTTAAGTAATAGTTTGGCTCTCAGTGGGAAGACACCTCCAAGTGGAATTTAAATAAACTGGCTTTCAGATAGGACATGGTGGCCAAATCTAAGTGCTGGACTTCAGTATATTTAATTCAATGTTCGAGACTTCTTGTTGCCTCAGACAGGCAAACCATGAACAATGTGTTGCCACAGCAACAGGAGTCTGACAATGTTTTGAATACTATTTTCAGCTAAGTGCATGTAAAATAACTGCAATTTTTAAAAAGCTGTAATAACCACTTTAAGTGCATTTATGCCTGAAGAGAATTTTTGTACTTACGTCTTCCTATCCAAGGAGTTAAGAAAATTGTTGTAAAATGCACATTACCAGCATATCTAGACTATTTAAATGGTTAAAATGTATCAAAATAATCTTTCAGCAGTCCTCAGTTTTATTTATTCTTTGTCTAATATCATGTAGTTAAAGTAATCTTCATTCATTTTTAACTACTGATAAAAAGTACAAAAAATGAGAACTGTTAAACATCTTCCACAAAAAGTAATTTCTAAACCTCGCTTCAGTCACATGCAAGAGAATAAATTGTGTGCCATATTCAGAGTGTAATTTGGCACCCATAGCCACTAAGGAAGCAAAACTGGGTCAAGAATACAGCATCCTCATTTCTAATCAAACTATTTATTTGGGTGTATCAGTTCACCGCAGAGCTGATGATCTCCCTCATGGTTTTCACACCTACAGCTTCTTACAAATGGTGTGACTGCCTTCTTTAAGCTGCAATACAAGTGTCTCTTGCCAGGGAGAGTAAAAAGCTTGCTTTTTAATGTTCTAATATTAAATAAGCCTGGGTATCTTCAGTGTACTCAAAGGCTTGCTTTATTTTCGATTTCCATTTGGCTGAAGAAGTACTGAAGTTCAATAATGCAGAGTTCCGGCTTTAGATCTGAGCACCTGAGTCTCTGCAATAGAAGATGCGGGTACAGATACCCAGCAGAAGGCAGTGATGGTCTAAGATCTCTTTCCTGCTGGATCTGGAGAGTGTCATTAGGGTCATCGTGTCGACTGTTTCAGCCTGGCACTCTATGGTCCAGGTGGGATTGGGGCAGAGAGAGACTGACTTTCCATGAGGTGCCTGACCATCGGTGTTATGCATATGTAATGAGGAGGCTCTAGCACTTTTACTTCACTGCAGCTTTACAAAACAGTCTTAAATGAGGAGATTATTAGAAGGTAAGACCCCAAATTCCTGCATGTGGGTGGGTGAAAGCAGAACTATGATCTGGAATCAGGGTAGGTGTCTCTGAGTGAGTATCTGGCCATTTCCATAAGCAGAGTTATGGTGTTCTGGAGATATGTGTGTGCTAGAGTTCAGGTTTTCTCTTGCTGCTTCCATGAATCCACCTGTGGGCAAAACAATGAGTGTTCAGATATTGCAGACAGAAAAATACCTAATTTGTCTACATTGATGCTGACGCTGAAGCCTCACAGAGTCCAAAACAGATTAGTCTTGTTGTTCGACTAGTTTTGTAGCTGTGTGGAGCTGAAAAGTGCAGCTTACTGCAGGCTATTATGATGTTAGGTTGGGCATCCTTGAGTCGTGTCATTGTTGCAAAAGACCACACCTATAGAAATTGCACGAGTCACTTCTTTAGGATATGGTTTGAAAAAAAGCAATTAGTGCCGAGAATAAAAGACAATGTCTCTTTCTGAGGAAACTTTAACTTCTGAAGGAAGCATTCCTTAGGAAAAACTGGCAGACAATGAAGTCTGTAGAAAAAGAATTAGAGCAAATTGATTTTATTTCTGGGCTTAGGATGACTGCATGGGAGTGCTCTGGGTAAAGTATTCTCCGAGTTCCACAGTACCTTACGATGTACGTCACTGCAAGGCACTAATGCACTTCTTCAGGGAGACTGGTGTTTAAGCTGTGGGAGCTGCTCAGGCTCTGGGCAATCACATCTCATTCCTGGAACCTGACAAAACTAAGAAGCAGCATAACACATTATGAACATTCGTACATGCAAAGGGCAATATTTCTATGTAAGCAGAGACATGTAAAATGTAGGGGTTTTTTTTCCTTTAGTGTGGTTTTCTGAAATTACTCACTTCTCCTCGGTCACTTAAGTTGCCACAAGTTAAGAGGTAGAGCCGTTCCTTGGAATCATTGTTGCTCTGCATTTATGTGAACAATCTAGCTCAAGGTCTGCCTTGTGTTATTCCAGGTTGATATTGAAATAGTTGCATTGATATTGATAGGTATAGAAATGGGATAAGTCAAAAGGTCCTTGTAGATTCCTAAATCCATGTTTACCCCAAAGGTAACCCTTTTTAATGGTTACTATTTTCTTTCCTGATCCTTGTGCTGTCCTCTGACTTTTAAACAATTGTCAAGAATAAAGCCAAAATAAATAGTATATCTTTAAGATAGCCATCCTTCAAAAGTACAGAAGCTTTTTTTTTGAGGAAGAAAATGCCCAGTTGAAACTTCAAAGGGATAAAACTGTACAGAACTGGTTGAGCTCCTAATGCTTGAAAACACATCAAAGACTCCTGGACTTATAATCTTCATATTTTATTCATGAGCTCCTTAGAAGGAAATGATTCAGCATCAGTGAATTTGCGAACAAGACACAAAGAAGGACCATTTCGAAAAGAACTCTATTTTACTGAGGGATGGGGAAAACCCTGTGTAAGAAAACATCATAATCAATACTGATGTAGGCAGAGGAACAGAGTGCCTGACTAGATGAGGAAATAGTTCAGCCTTTAACCACTGAGTCTTCATTTGCAATCCATGCCTGATGAACAGTGAGTCCTTGTCCATATGATGAGTCAGCTGGCAAGGCTTCAATGTCCTTTTCTCTGCTGCAGGGACAGCCATATCATAAAATGCCTACTTTTTATGAGTCTTGGCTCCAGTGCTGGTTGAGGCTGGAGGCTGAATTTTTGTTTCAACCTGAAGATGTTTGTCAGCATATCGTTGACCCAGGTTGTGATTTCTGACCCAAAATGTATTAGGAATGACAGGTTGACAGCATTATCAGAAGGTCACCTAAACCAGTCTGCTTTCAAACAGAGGATGAACTATTCCTTCTTCCCACCAAGCATGTCAAACCTGTTATGGATACTCTGTGAAAACAAGACTGGTCTTCCCAATGCTTCTTAGTTCACATAGGTGTGAGGAAAAATCTTTCTAACTTAAAATGGACTGGATCTGCCCCAAGGAAACCCCTCATATCTCACCCACTGTTCACTCAGAGATCATACTTGGTAGTTCTAAACTCTGTTAGTGGAGGTAAATGGAATAAAGGGAAATAATTGATTTTTTTTTTTTTTAATCCTTTTTCCCCTGAGTCTGGAAAACTATCACCTTGGGCAATTTTCTGGAGCCATGATCCTCACCTCTATCCCTATTCTTCCAGGGTATACACAGGCTTTGTCAGCCAAGGTGTTCAGACAAGTTTGGCTGGCATATTAATTCCTTGGAAGAAGCTGTCGGAGATCCCTGCTGTCCCTTGCTCAGTGACTTTTATCAATGAGCATGTTGTTATTCTTTGAAATGTCTTTTACTGCACTGTCCTTCTAGCAGGGAACCTTTAGATCTTTTTTCCCTATTTCTTTGTTTAACTTAAATAATCTCCTTTCTACCCATGCCCAGGTCTTTTCTCCTACAGCAATGTTCTAAAAATATTGAACCAAGAAATTAATGTCTGCTTACTTCCATGTCCCCAAAGAAGAGTGAAAATCAAGATGTAAAAGCAAGTTTTCATGCTTTGTTCTTCCCCATTTGTTCTGCAGCACTGAGAAATTGAGATGTTAATAGGCAGGGCAGCAGGCCAGATATCAGTGTAGTGCAGAAGGTGCTTGCTGGAAGTATATATTATTTTATGCCTGCATTTTTCTTTTGTAGCTTAATGTCTAAGGAAAGACATTACATTTTTCTGGGAGCGTAGCTGATTGATTGAAAAACTTGACTGGAAATAAAGAGGTCTGGTGTAGAGTGTTCCAGAGACGCTAACCTCCTTTTTTTTATTCCTGCTCTTCTTTCATCTTGCAAGCTTAGCCACGGTCTTTACTCTTTGTCTTTAACGCTTGGAGAATGCAGCCTTTCAAAGATTAGAGTCTTTCAAAATTGACTGGAATTTCTAAAGCAGGCTATTGTAGTTGTTTAGGAAATCTAGTAATCTTTAATTGTCACTTTGTATAATGAAATAAAGGTCTTGTGGATCTAAGGAAGAGGAAGAAAATGTTAAAATAGGTCACCTAATACCTACTGAGAGGACAGCACCTTCCTCCTATGCAAAGAGCTCTTGATAGGAAAATGTTCAGTGAAATCTCTGCCATCTGTCTGGTTAGGGAGAGCTGTTGCTGTTAGGATTACCAAGTGGAATATTGGCTTAAACATTCTTATCAAAACAAATATGGTTATTTTACATTCATAAGATACTTTGAGGTAGATAAATGATTTACTCTCAAAACTTTACTCATTGATAGGGAATCTTTTTGTATTGCCTTAAAGTTTATTAACAGGATGTTGCTAAGCTTTGTTGTGCCTTTGGATTTAATGTTACAGTGCACAGGTGATTGAATTTGCAGAGACATAACTTTTTCAGATGTCTTAACGTCTCAAGGTTTAGTAGGAACCCCAGACCTTGCTGGAATGTTGTACAGTATTCACTGTCTGATATTGCCAGCGACAGCTCTGCCTGTAGCTTTCTCACACTTTTGTAGCACTTCAGCCTAATTCCATTGAGCATGTGTTCGCTCTATTGGGAAATAAAACTTGAAGGGTTTAGACGTTTGAGTTTTGCTGAGAAGTGTGTAGCCATTCATCTTCTTTATTGTCACTTTTTAGCTCCACCAGCTGAGTTTGGTAAGCGAACATATGGGATAGAAACCATGATAGACTGTCCTGTCTCTCTCAGCCTGCCTTTAGCCTGTCTCATCGAGTCCTACTCTTTTGTCCTCTCATCTCCTTTCAGAAGGAAATTGGTTGATGTTAATAAGTACAACAAACTGCAAAATAGTAACTTTTACATATGAAGAGCTGTGTCTTCATAGTGACCTCTTCTCTGAAGAAACATGACAGCTTGGTTGTCCGAAGTGTTCGTGGCTTGTTCTGAAATAGTTTATAATCAATCTTTAAGTTGTCCTTCTTGCAAGCAAAGCATTCCTATGACATGAACTGTGTGGTGTTCGTCCCTCCTGTAAGGGTCTCCCTCAAAACACTGCACATTGGGAATAGTCCCTAGTAATAATAAACATTTATTAATATGTAGAGCCCATGTTGGATGTTGGAAGAAAGAAAAAGCCAGAAGAAAAATTGGTTATACCTGTGTTGCATCCCATGTGTGTGTCATGAAGGTACAAGGATGCGATTTCCATAGGGTCCTGCAGATAGAGCTGGAATTATCATAGAGCTCACTGTGTTACTCAAAGTGATCTGTCTGGAAGGCAGGTCTTCCCACTTCTACACACCTCAGAAATTACTTCAGGGCTACTCACATGGCATATTCCATTCCCTTGAAATATACCTTTCTGTCCACAACAGAAGTTCTTTCACGAGAGAAATGTGTGTTTTCTAGCCTTGTGTTTTTAATGATTGCCTGTCTGGATGCATAGGGAAACACACCCGACAAGACTCCTAAACTTATTTCGCCGCAGGAGCTTCTTCTACCCATTCTGACAATTTGTGGGGTTTGATGAATGATTTCAGTGATAGCTGTAGAGAAAAACTTCATTTCTGTAGCACAGTGGATTTCAGTAAGAGATCTGATCCAAAATAGATGCAGCTCTTACCCTGGGGGTTAAGTGTAAAAATGAAACCCATGCAAGCAACCATTTCCTCAACAACTGCAAACTTTTGAAGTGGTCTTTTCAGAGCTATTACACAGGTCTTAACATGAAATGGGTCTTAACGTAACACTGCTTTTAATCAGAGAAATTGCTATTGCATGGAGAAGCTTCTAAGACATCTTTAAAAATATTTCACCAAATCACTTGGCAGTCTCACTTTGCATGAGACCAATAGCACATTTCACTTTTGACTTCCTGGTAATGGGTTTTTCTTTCTGTCACAAAACATTATTTCTTTTTTTGCCTTGGCTCGGAACAGATCCAGCTGGTGCTGGGTAGTAGAGCAACTGCAATGTTATTCACTGGATTTTTGTGCTAGGTCAATTTCTGTGTAGCCGTTTCATGGGAATGGAGTCTCCAAAATATGTATTGGCTTGGTTCTTCCCTTTTTCCCTATCTTATATTTCAATTAGAAGTACAAATTGTCCATCAGCTGTGAACTCCCTTCTGAAATTTAAAGTTGCAGATGTCTGCAAGTAGTGAACCCATCTTGAGTGCAGCTTTTAAAAGAAATACTGTTAAAGTGGCCAGCTAAGTGGGTTTAGTAGGTATGTCACACTGACAGGCTGTCACTGCTGTGTTTTAGTGCTTGTGTTTAGCCTGCTTTACAGGCTATTTACCTGTAAAGAAGTCTGTCCATAGTATTAGGGCCCTCAAAAACTTCAGACTACAAATGGTTCAGATAACAACTGATGTCATCTCTTGTAGATGTACTGCTGTGTCTTTTGTACCAGAATGAAGTCAGTACTTGTATGTGGCCAGATACCTAGAGTTAGAAAATCAACCAGAAAATTCAATCCACACTGATGTCTAGCCTTCAAAATATTCATTATACAAGTTGCTTTGACAGCCATAATATATCTGGCTGCAGACATTCCCTTTATTCCACACTGGATACTTGCTTCTAAAAGGAAAACACCGCAGAGGTTCTGCAGGGGAAGAGAGAAATAGGAATTAATCCATTGGATAAGGCAAGTTGGAGGGAAGGAACATGAAGATTTCCTGGTACTCTGTAATTAAGTATTTGCAGTCATTATGGGGAATAACTGTTATAGGCATATTTTGGTTTGAAACTGAATTTCCTCTGTGGGCCTCAGGAAGTACTGGCAGCTTAACACATCTGGGACTTGGTACCAAGAAAGTAACAGAGTATTGAGGAAGTAATGAAGTGTGTTAACAATTGGAAGCACAATTATGTTTTTAATTACTTTGCACAGTGATTTTAAACTGCTGGAGCAATCCATGCTTTAACAGCTCTCCTATATTATGAGATTTGGTGTTGGGCAGGTCTACAGCAATTTTGCAGTCAAATGTTGCAGATGTTAATTAATGTGAGAATGATCAAGTTTTGCTTGTGTACTCAGCAGAGGCTTAAACTCAAATCAAGATATACTAGAGAAAGCTGAGTCAAGGCTAGCACAACCAACTTTGCAGCCGACTGCTCATCTGCAGCTCAGGCCCAAGGCATCCAAACTGTATTATACAACCCAAAAAGCAGTAAAAGGGAGCCACCAGCACAACATTGTATTTGATGCATTCATTTTGCTGTCAAGTGTGCTCACATTGCAATGCTTGTGCATTTTGCTAGTGCAGCTTTCTGACATCATTTTGTTTCTCATTACTGGGGTGCTGAAGGAGGAGGCACGGGGATATTTCATTTTTTCCCTGGTGGTCCCAGCCAGTAACTTGAATACCTGCTTTCAGGCTCACATTTTTCTGGTTAGACTCCCATCTAGCAACATTCCTCTTTACTCCACAAACTATGCCAGGGAGCGATAAAGCCCCTCTCAAGGGAAGCCTTGGGTAGGAAGCCTCTTTAGAACTCCTAGCACAGATTTTATCTAAGCAGCAGCTGAAGTATTTGCCCATAAGAGAGCTTTTGCATGTTGTTACCTCCTCTTTTAAGCAAAAATCAACAAGAAGAGGAAATTGATAGTTGAGTCAGTTGCTCTTGCTATGTGAACTAAATGCTTGTATGGAAGAGAGAAAGAAGGATGTGTTCGATGTGTGAAGGGGAGTGGAATGTCTTCAGTAAAAATGGCATCAGTATATGAAATCTGACATGCTTTCTGGTGTGTTTCAGAAGGGTTAAAGGAAGAAGGAGTTTCCCCGAAGTATTAAAGAGGAGAACTTTTAACTCTGAGGAATTTGGAGAGGACTATGGATGCTGTGAGTGATTGGCTAATGGCCTTTCATGGAATTAACTATCTATCAAACCTAGGCTGCTGGCTTGCTTCTAGAGGGATTTAAGGAAAGAGGTTTCTAGCACAGCAATTTGTCCAGTGATCCAACCATGTAAAATCTGAGTAACCAGATTTCAAAAGGGGCTTTTGTAATGCTCTTATTCTGAGAAATCAGGAGAAAATACAGTTTTATTTCAGGTTAAAGGAGGATGATTGTATTGGAAGAGCCTTGGGAGTTTAGCCTGGGAAGCTTTTCACAGGGTCTAAGGGCTGGCAGCGGAGCCACCTGTGCTGATTAGAAGGCAGGCTGTCTGGTGGGAAAACCAGAGCTGAGCACACAATACCTTCTCACTAGCTGATGTGGTGGCTTGCTATCTGCCGGTTTAGCAAGCTGAAACAGCTCAGTGCAGGGTTGGAGAAAGGCCAGTGCTGGCACAGAGAGAGTGCAGGGCCGCAGTTTGTGATGGACAAAAAAAAAAGCACCAATGCGCTAGCAAGTGATTAGATCAGCCCAGGCTAACTTGGAAGCAGAGGTTTAATTTTCTTAATTTTTTCAATGTTTTGACTGATTTCATGCCTTGTACCTCCCCCAAAGGTTTCTCTCCTCGTCTCTATGTCCTAGTGGGCCCACTGTCCTCTATGCAGCACCATATGGCTCTGATTGTACTACATTTCTGGTGCTTTCCACTTCCTCAAAGTATGTATGCCCAGCAAAACTGCGCTGAAGTTGTAAGCTGTTTGGTTAAACTTCTTCTGAAACTCTGAAACAGAGCACCCTCAAAGCCATGTTTCTTCTAAGTAGACAGTTTTGGGCCTCAGAGGCAGGAGAGGGGGCGCATACAGGGGAGAGAAGTGGCATGGTAATTAACAGAAATCTCTTGCTGGGCTTCAGTCAGGTGCTCAGGAGCTGCCTTGAAGAAGTGGTACAGCACCAACAGGGATTTTCCTGCATGTGGCTTTGGACACATGGTTGAAGTTCCCATCCTAGTGATTTCTGCATGTTCTCTGCCCAGTTTCAGTGATCCAAATCCCTGTTCAACTGGCGGTCTTGAGGGCTTATACTGTCCCCACTTAAATGGACAAGAATCACATCTGTGGTGGTTTATAGCTCCCAGCAATTCAGATAGAGGTCCAAGGTGGATGTGGAATAAATAAAGCGTGGGCTCGGGGAAAAAAAATAAGTGCTTGGCTGCATTTCAGATGTTACTTGTGCTGCATTTGGAGGACCAGTTGTTTGCTGCTAGTAGAATTGTGGAATTGTGGAATCGTAGAATCATGGAATCATAGCATCATAACAACATAGAAGCATAGAATTATTTGGGTTGGAAGGGAGCTTACAGATCACTCCGTTTCAACCCCCTGCCATGGACTGGGATGCTGTCTGCCGCCTCAGATTGGGTCTTGTGAGGACGGCAAGCCTTTGCTGAGACTTATTGGCAGTCTGATCTGGGAGGTGGTGAAACTCCCTTTGTCCAGAGGTGGGATTTGTGATGAATGGTCATTCCCATCTCCCTGCTGTGATTGTGGAGGTTACTCTGGGGTTGTAGGTAGCACGGTTACCTGAGCAGGGTGCTCAGCTCCCCTGACAGTGCAGAGAGAAATGTGTGAGCCAATGACTATCACCAAAATGATGCAGATTCTTGCAAGATTTGGCTTTGTGGATTTGACAGCAGCTTTGCCCAGGTTCCCCCATGCAGCATGTGGTAACGCCTTGTGCCAATGAATGTGTCAGTCTGTGGTTTTGTTCTGCAAACTTTTCTGATGAACATTTGACTGTTAGCTTTCGATTTACATGTTTTAAATGTAATTTATACACAAACGATTTGCACTGTGCTGTTTCCTAAGGCATGATCAAGATGGGCTGTAAGAATTCTTGACTGTAATACATATGCAAAATATGTACATATGGGACAAAATTAAACAATAGAGCCTCTCTTCTTGGCAAAAAAAAAAGTACATGTACCTAACATGTACCTAATTAAATGCTTAAAAATCTGTATTACTGTCATGCAAACTCCATAATAAAGATCTTGGTCTTCAGCTTCACTCAAGAAACGTATACAGAAAATTAACTCTACCTTTTATTTTACAATAATATTTCTTTGTTAAATTCCATTGTTATAAGGCTCATTTTTCTACCAGTAAAGTAATAAAGGCATAAATGTTCTTGTGACACCACTGTCTCAGGTAAACATCATTTATTCCCTCAAAAGAGATGCTGTGGTTTACTTTAATGGAGCAACATCTGTTCATTCAGAATTAAGTGAGTTCCCTGAACAATAATTAATAAAGATATTGCCACTAAATACGCCTGGCATATTTTTTATAATAATAACATAAACCCATACAATTGGTGGAAACAAGAATACAATAAGTGCTCTTGTTTGCTTCCCCCCCCTTCCCCCACCCCAAGGGTCTCTTAACAAAGAGCTTCACTTGATAGTTGATTTGTTGGTCTGAATGCCTAAACACTGATAATTCATTTTGCTGGGAAGACTTGAAATGTTCTCAGTAGCAAAAACTGTAGGAAAATATCTCATTCTTCTGGCTGTGTGATGATACGGAGTCAATAATCTGAAAGCAATGTACTAAGGTGCTGCAGAGCCTGAGTAGATGAAACAAAGTCTTAATGCGTGCTTTTTTATGTTGTTCCTCACCAGCAAAATTCACTAGTCAAGAGGGCAGGTCATTGACCTTCCATCAAGCAGCATGCAGCAGTTTCTCATCCTTTAGAGCAGATTCTGAGATTTGCAAACAAAAATGAAATCCCTCAAAGTATCACAGGAAGAGAATGGTGAGTGTAGTAATTTCATTTTTAATTTTTTTTTTTAATATTATAAAAATATGAAGTTGCATTGCATTCATCTTGGACATCACAAGGTAGGGTGTTCTTAGGTTTGGTAACCATTTCTCCTGTAACTTTGCTCCTGGTCATCCATTGCAAAGAGGTTTACTATCTCACACAACAGCTGAACAGGACATGCTAACAAGCTGATGGTAGAATTTACAATGTTGTAGGAAAGCTATTTTTTGTAAACAATTGAGTAGTATACCTGTGTTATACAATGGTGTTGGAACGTATTTTCTTCCGTTGGCAATTAAGGAGAACTATAAATTGGACTTCTCTACTTTTTTTTATTTCTCTATGGGCTTATGCTGTTGAAGAGAAAGGGAAAACTGGGTGGCTCACTTAATGTCCTTCTATTTTTAATTTCTCTGGCTGTGATTACTACTTTCATGACACCTTTGCCCATTACATTTACATGCCACTTGATCTAGGACTGGCGGCATCTGGTCAGTCTCTAAAAGAGCTTGCTGGGATTTAGCTTCCCTAGAAGCACTCATCTTCCCTGAAAGGGAGAGAAGTGGTTAAATTTGGGGGGGTGGAGGGTGGGAAGTTTTTTTGTTCCATTATGAAGGAAAAAGGCTTTCAAACAGTTCAAGCTGCACAACTGTTAACAATGCAGACTATTAAAGGGATAGCAATCAGCCTGCACACCAGACATACAGATTGAATTCTTGCTGCTTGTCGTGTAACCAGAGATAAGAGTATTTTTCAGTGACTCTGATAAAATAAATGCTGTCATAATGATTCTGAGCGAGACTCATCCAGATGTTGCAGACTTCTTGCTGTGGTATTTATTCATAAATCTTGTTAAAATATAATCAGAGAAAGCATGTCTCAATTAAAACCATCAAAACTCTGTGACAATGTTCGTGCAAATGCAGTAATAATCCTAATGTGTTGACACAGAATTTGTGCAGTAGTTTACTGGTATATTTGAGCCTACTGATTAGAGCTCACTAATTAGTACAAAACTAGCTTCTTACAAATGAAAAAGGACATGTGAGTTCTTCTTTATATGAAGGATTATGGATTATGCCCTTTTTGCCTGTATGCATATGACTGCTGGGACTTCCACAATGCTTAAAATTCATGAAGATTTTCATATGTATTAACTTGTATGTGTGCTCATAACTTGCTTCCCCTACTCAGTCTATACAGTTGTTACCTGGTCCTGGTGCATGATATCATTTCATTCAAAAGTCTGGTTGTGTAACATAAGTAGAGAAGAATATGAAGATGAAATGGAGGTTTTATGAATAATTTAGAGGACAAAACAACTTGCATAAATTAGGGTATCACCACTCTTCTTTGAAATATTGACTGTGCAGCCATAGCAGTCTGCTTTTCATTTCCCTCTGGTGAGCTGTGCTTAAAGAAGCAAAAAATACTTTAATTCTGTGTTTCCCTCTAAATAATCTGCTGCCCTGCTATAGGAATACTTCTCAGTTACCACTGGGAGAGGATGGTTCTGAGCTGATGATTCTGTTAGGATGTGATCATGCCATGACAGATTTAACTGTGAAGCTTTATGACTACTTGTGAATGCCAAAAGGAAACAACTTAGCTTGAAAATTGTACCATCATGTGTCAAATGTAATTTGGGAACAGAAAGAGTGCAGGGATAATTCTTGACGTTTAGGCTCAACATTAAAGCTGGATGAGCTTTTTGGGGACTGAAGTGCTGCAACAAAGTCTTGAGGATACTTACAAGTTAAGGCATGACTGGCCAAATGTATCTTAGCAAGTTCAGGAGCATTCAGAGTAGCTGGATGGAAGAATGCTAAGCACGCTTGGTTATTTGACATGCAGTAGCTTGCTGCTCCCTAGTAACTTGTTTGTGACTGACACTGTGGTGAGACAAGTTAGGACTCCTGCTAAAAATTTGTAGCAAACTTGATAGAAACAAATTCTCACACTGCAGGACAGAAACCACAATGCTAAGGCTTGTAAGCTGCAAATTGATTCTATAAGGCACAACTGTGCAAGCCCAATGGCTTTATCTTTCAGTAACGTTGTGCACTGTTGCAAATGGTTCCCTGGGATTCAGATATGCTGTGATTGCCTTACCCCATATCAGAAGGCTTTCCCATCAATCTCTGACCACAGGTAGGCAGTTCCTCCTCTCCTGTCACTACACAGCTAACATTTTCATACTTGGGAGAAACGTGCAGGAGAGGTGCACAGCTGTTGTACTAATACCTGAGTTTAAGCATTTTTGCATCCTGTCTTGATGATGGCCAAGCATCAGAAAATTCTCTTCAACTCAGATTGGGGAAGGTGAAACTGGAAATAAAAGAACATAAAACATCCCGAAATGCCCCAAATTAGAAACTAGATCCAAGGTGAAAATTATAGAGGAAGGAATGAAAGGAAACTACACTTGATATAAATTCACTGATCTACAAAGTCTCTCTCCATGTACTCGGGGGAGTTCCTTTAGAGTTTCCTCATGAGAGACTATGTCCTCCCACATGCCCTACATCTCAGATTCTCTTTATGCAGAGAAGTCCCAGTAGAGAATCTCAGCTATTACACCTGATGACTTGCAGCCCTCCAGGGGTTCCCTTCAGTCACCCCATTTTCCCCTCCAAAATGCATTTACCTTTGAGTTATTCAGGGAATACACTTTTAGCTTCTGCTGGTAAAAGGACACTTTCACTTTTTGAAGATGCTGGTGCTGCTTTTGCAGACTGGATGACGTTTCCTGTGCTGGACTGGCCTGGGGTCATTCCTTAACTCTGAGAGTTATTTTCATCTCCCTCACTCCCACAGTGAGCCAATTTGTATGCTTCAGTGTGAAGTGTCTCCATCCACTAACCCTGTCTTTCTTCCTGCACAAGCTGATGTAAAATGTATGTAGCTCATTTTTTTCTTTTGAGAGCGGATGCTTTGGGTGAAAAATAGTTTGGAGTGATTGACTCTTCAAATCAATCTTTGGTAGTGTAACACACAGAATTGAGCTGCGTAGGTTTCTTTGTCCTTGCAAACCACACTGCGAGGCAGGAAAGTGCTATTCTCTGTATTATTCCTTGCAAATCTGAGCACAAAGAGGCTGAGAGGAGATTCTCCCAAGTATTTCAATAATCAGTATTTTTTAAGTGCCCCTCTGTGGCTGAATCAGTGTGCAGGCCACAAGTCTCCTACTGAATATCCCAAGTGCCCAAACAGTCTTTGCATCTTTAGTCCTGTGTGTTCCCAGAACAGTTCTCATTCCACATTGGCACAGACAATGAGCAGCTGTCTGTGCCTTCTAGACATTTCTCTGCCTGTGTTATAAAAGTCCAAGAAGAGATTGAAGGGGTTGGAGAAGCTTATGTTCAAAAGGTATTGACGAACAGACAGCTGCCCAATACCTAAGCAGTGTGTCTGGGATGTGGGGAGAGGAAGATTTAATGCCCAGCTCTGCTTAAAACATTCAAAACCTTTCAGCATTTCAAGCAGAATAAGAAAGAGCCTGGCAACTCAAGTATTTTATGGTGGGAATAATTCTCCCACAATTTTAATCTCTCTCAAAACATTTGAGTTTATGTTGGAGCATGGATGGGTACTTTGGGAGGAGGTGGAAGATGCCCCACCATGAATTGCTGTGTCTGCCATCTTATGCTCCCAAGACTGTGATGTCTGGATGTCTGGATAACAGTAGTGTGGCATTTGCTAATGCCAAAGAGTCACCTAATCCATTTGGTTGGATTAGACATCTATCTCACTCTTAAAATCTTGGGGTGTGGCACTGTTTCCCATTTTCATGCTGAAAAGAAGAGTTGTTATTTCCAAGCCTATCAAGAATCTGCTGGTTAAAAGCTGTAGTTTCATAACCCTTTATTGTCTCAAAGTGTGTATCTAAGGAAGCATTTCAGTAGGCTGAAGTAGTATTGACTCTTTGTCTAATGGATCTACAGCAATCACCACTCTTCTGTGGAGGGCAATCTAAGGACTGTGGCCCAGAAAACAAGTAATAGCTGAAATGTAATCATCACCAGCAAGAGAATGAGTTTATGACAGGAATTACTACAGGGGGAAAAAAGTGTTTTGGACAGAACAAATACTTCCTGAAGGATAGATGCATGGCTTTGTGCTTATGATTGAGAAAGTTCAGGCTAAGTTTGCTGAGAGGGATATTTCTGTGAAATCTCTCTTGATGAAAGTCAGGTCCTTAATTTAAAAAGGCTGTCATACTGTCTGCAATCTATTTATCAGAGTAGGATGGAAGACAGTTCTCTTCAAATTTATAGCCTCGTCAGCTTGTAAATGTAGAAGTAAACTGAAGTAGAAAGTGTTGTGTTGTTTTAAAAACTGATTACTTTCTGGAAAATACCTCTGTCTCCGTTTGCTTGTCTCATTATTGTGACAGCATTACTCTGATAGCTTGCTGCTGCCAGTCCTTGTTAGACAGGCAAACACATAGGTGCTTTGTGGAAGCTGCTATGTTGTCCTCTGGATGGACTTTGTCATCTGTCTTCTCAGTTTCCCTATGGTGGGCTACTGCAAAGTGAGCACTGGGAAACTCTTGATTTTGAAGGTGAGAGTCTTGTAATCATGGCTTCAATTTTCATCTGTCAGAGATGCCCCATAGTCTTCATCTACCCCCAAAGGTGTGAGATGGGGTTCATGCGCACTAACATTTGGATGTTGAAATAATCCAAACTACTGACTGCAATCCTCTTTATAATCACTGAACTGCCTTTGGAGATTGATCTGCCTGGCTCTATCACAGTGCTTGTAAAGTGACAGGCTCAGGGGTTTAAACTTAAGTGAAAGCAATGTCACCAATTTTACTCAGGTCTTACTGGAAAGAGTTCTGGCCAGGCATAGAGGACCAGATGTTCAGAGGAGCTCAGCTCCCAAGTTAGGTGCTTAAATGAGGTCAGTTTTTCACTTTTGTTTCTCTCTATGTAAACTAGAAGGAGCTCAGCAGAGCTGCAAAGTGCAGTTTTGTAGTTTCAGCTCAATGTCAAAAATAAAGGATTGTCAAAAATACAGCAATGACAAAAAGATCTGCATGTCTCAGGAAATTGCAGCGTTTTACCACCATTGATCTCAAGTCAGGGAAAGAGTTGAAATGCATCAACAGGAAGTTCACAGAGCGCAGAGGTCTTTTACTTCATTGTTTTGCAGTGATAACGGAATATTTCAGCATTCATAAATTGTACTCTTGGTTTTTTTTAATCTCTTAAGGACTCCAGGGCTCATATGGGGAGGCAGTTCCAGAATATTTTGTGCCTCTTTATCCTCCATTTCTCACAGCCAAGATTAGCAGACAGTGCTCAAAACTCTTGTTTGTCTGTGGTCCTTTTCTCTGTCCTATTCAAAAAACAAATGCAGAACTGGACCTTCAGAGTATGAGAACAGCCACTGTGGCAAAGATGATAAGAGAAAGTGCTTGATTTAGTGCCTGTGCTAGACCAGGAGATGAACTATTAGCTGGGAAAAAAGCTAAGTAGGATGAGCTGTAGTTACAAATAAATTATTGCTCGTGCTTATGTGGCAAATTTGGAAGCTCCTCATAGCACCTGCTTTTTATTATGCTGCTCTTTGAGTGTTTGACACACGCCCTGACTTACACGGGCACATTTTGTGTTCCTTTTCTTAAGGCAAACAAACAAACAAGCCTGTTTTGTTCTATACAGGAAACAAAATCTGCACCAATACTGTAAAAAAGTAAGGAATGCAAAGTGCATCCAGCCTTTACCCCCAGGCAGTCACCTTTCAAAAGGGATTGGATTCTTACACACACAAGACTTTGGAGGATGTCTTCAACTCTTAAGTTGGTTTGTCAGGCCTGGGAATCCCACCAAACCTCACTAGAGACGGACCATGTTTATAGCAGCCCCTTCCTTCACACACACAGATGTCCTCAGCAAACAGCTGCTGCAGGAGAAAATAGGGTACAGGATTTGTGGCACCTAGGGAACGGGTGTCCCTCTGTCCTGCTGCTGGGGGGAAGCAGTCACTGAGGAGACTGGGGACTTGGAATTTGGAGTGAGTATCTTCTCTAGCCAGTGTGGGAAGGGCTGGCAAAACCTGTCACTCGGAACCAGTTGTTCCACAAACTCTGTGGCTCCTTGGAAATATTGCATTTTGGAGAAGCTGAATCAAAAAAGAGCTTTTGCCAGAAGACTGAGATGCTGTTGCTTTCCCCCCCACACACCATCAGCAGCTAGATACGTTGAATTTGCTGTGTGCAAGGTCACAGTGCAACAATAATTGTTTTCCTACTTGCATAACAAGTTGGAACCTTTAAAAAGGGGAAGGTGGATGCTGGGTATAGCACAAGGTCTTGGTTATAGCTTCTTCAAGTTGAAGAAAGTAAACATTGGCTCCCGTAAGAAGCAAGGTTTTAAATTCCTGTACATTACATATAACTTCTTTGCATCAGTGGATAGATAACTCATATCAACCTGTGACTATCCAGTTTGGGGGCTGCCTGTTAAGGTGATTTAGCTAATAATTTGAAATGATTTTTCACATTAATAGTTTGGGATTTTCTACATGTTTCTATTCGATTTTGTGTTGTTTCCTTGAGCATTAGTAAAAATTCTTTCAGGCAATAAACTTTGTGGTGGCCACCCAATAAATAAGAGAGACCTTGTGAAGTGGTAGTGAAATAGGAGACTTCTTGTGAATTGCTTGAGCAACAACTTTCCCCTTCAGGTGCCAAACCATCAACAAGTAGCCCTAACTTATGTGCAATAGCCATACTGCTGTAAGGTAAGGACAGGCTGGTTTCTCCTTCCAACAAGATTTTTTTCCTTCTAAGAAACGTTGGCACAAGTATGTCATTCAGCTGCTTGTCAGCTGTCACTGAATTTATGTCAGAGAAGTGAGTTCTGGGAAACTGAGATGCTACACTTTTCCTCCCCTTTTCTGTTTTAGAGAGAGGGATGATGAAACGGGGAAAGTGCACGGTGACAGGGTACGGACAGAAGAGCTGTAGGGCAAAAGAGTTGCAGGACAAAAAAAACTTGTGTTGAAGTGATAAGGTACTGTGCATTTCCTTTGATCTAGAGCTCCTGAATTCCTCAAAAACACATCTGAAAGAAAAAAAAAATTGAAATACCAGTAAACAATGAGGCAGTGGTGTTTTCAGCTGAAATTCTGACTCTTACCAGGAATTCTGTTTCATGAAATGCTGCTCTAAAGTGCTGGCTTAGACCAAATGAGAGGTCTTTGCTATGAAGGTCAAAGCAAAAGGATTGGCCATGTTGCAGCGAGTCTGGACTGAGTACAAGACTGGATTACAGAAGGGTGGATAGGTCCAAGCAAGAGATAAATTTGGATGGTATGGTATCTAGTGGCCCATCCTGCCTTCTCATTCTCAGATGGTGTGTTATTATCTAGTCAAGGAGAATTCTGGGAAGGATTTCTGGTGAGATTATCAGTGACGTTTAGCAAATATTTACAGCTGCTTTCAAAGACAAGAAAGGACAAAGATGAAATTTTTTTATAAATTGAGAGATTTAAGCCCCGGTTTTTATTCCAAATGGCAAATCTTGGGAAATTGTTTGTGCCAGATGTGTGGAGTTTCTCTTTCTTCAGCATTTTTATGCCTCATAATTATTTTCTCCCATGGAAAATGATTGATTATTTGTAAGAGTAAGTCAAAAGGGTGTTTTTCCTGTGTGTCCTGGATTGTGCTGGGATAGAGTGGGGGAAGATTGAGCAAGTGAATGTGTGGTATTTAGTTGTTGGCTGTGATCAAACCACGACACTGCTGAAACTCTGATAGTAGGAGTAATGCCTAGTTTTCTACTGATCCTAGATGTGATGAAGTTGAAAGTTAGTGCTGCTCTTTGAGTGAGCTGGTCTATTGCATCAAAAGTCCTGCAGGGTTCTTTGAAAATCCTTGCCAAAAATTTCTTCAAAAAGTATTTACATAGTGTGTACATCAGTGATTTGCACCCATGAATGAGATCACTGGTTCTGACACTAGCTAAAGCATTATAAATAACTCTGTTATCAGCAAAGGTGCTTTTTTGTATTCAAGAGCAGTTCAAACTTTCTAAATTTCTTTAAAATTGTTAAGACAACTCTCGTAATGCTCTGTGACATGTCCATTAAGTGCTGCCCACACTTTTGTGGGGCTAGTCCTGTTCAGGATGACTTACCAGGTTTCAGGTTTCTATGATGCATAGCAGAAAATATTAATTTTGAGGTAGGGTTATATAGGTCTGGCAGAAAGTTTGCTGGCAAATGCTGTTTGCATTATGACTGTGTAAAAGCGTGCTGGCCATTGGCTCCTAGGAGGAAGCCATCCTTTTGGATGAAGGAGTGCAGAGCAGAACCTGGGCCTAGCTCTGGACATCAGCTGGATGTCTTAGAGCAGACTCGGTGCTGAAAAGGCAAGAGAGGAGAAGCTGCTCTGGAGAGAGTGGGAGGTTGGGAGCTGTTTGCGGCTCTACACTGTCTGAACAGAGGAGGCAGAGCTTACTCCTGTGGTAGACATAATTTCCAGTCATCTCAACCAAGCTCTGACTACAAAGAGACTGAGAATCTGTGATCTGAGGCTTACACTGCCTTAATGTAACAAGCCTAGTGGAAAGTCTACAGCCATGGATATGGCCTGTGGTGCTGGATGCTAGAGAATATTTAGAGCCATAAATATTTCATTTGAGTCAGAATCCACAATGGAGTAGCCTGGACAAGGGAGCATTTTTAAAATGAAAAGAGAGGACATAAGGTAAAGATGAAAAGAAAAAAATGTATTTTTAAAAATGAGGTAAAGGGAATGTGTTGATCTGTGTAATGATGAAAGCAAAAAGGACTTCAGAGCTCTGTGGGCTTGGCTTGAGAGGCAGAGGAACAGCAGGATTTAAGGATGTTGTAAAGGCTTTACATCCATTTTTACTTTTACAGAGAGACTTTTCTGTTTTCTGGCATGGAAAAGAGGTGATGATGAGGTATTACACAAGTTTAGCAACACTGACTTGGTGGGACCCATAATGGCTTGCGGGGACGGGCAGCAGGGAAAGAGTCAGAAAGCTCTGCAATGAGTAGTGCCCTGTATGTGAAGACTCCTGTCTGGTGGCGACCCTGCCCCATTTTCAGCTGCACCTCTTCTATCAAATAAAACAGAGTTAAAGCATGAAGCACCCAATAATAAAGACTTTTTTATCCTCCCTATCTTGATCCTGGAAGTGGCAGTCAGCTTTTGGGAAACTGGTAAGGAAGAGCCACTGTGGTGTTGGGTTGTTTCTTAATGTATTGCCCAGTGTCTAGGGAGTCGAATGTAGCTTGGAATAAAATAATTGTTTTGAAAAAAATTAGACCTGGTGTAGTTTTACATCTCTTTAAGGCTGTTTTCTTGTGGTGGCTGGTCACAAATAGGATTCTTATCGTCTGAGAGGGATGTCTTCCCCACATGGTTTTTACCTACAGAAAATTTTGGTTTCAGATAGTGAGGGGAGCACAGGTGCATGTGCTTAGGTTATGCAGCAGCCAACTGTCTGAAGGTGGCAGTGTGAGGCGCTGGGAAGTGTTGGTGGGACACAGCCTGTGCTCTTGGTGCTGGATTTCCAGAGTTTTTGCCTTTAGTTAGGAGAGGATGAATTGTGATGCTGAATTTCACATCTTTTATCTGAGTGGAGAACATGTAATTAATCTTTGCAAGGCAACCCATTCTATCCATCTACAGTCTTGTATGTGCAGAGCAATACCTTCCTTTGGAGTAAGAAAATGTCACCCATTTGTATTCACAGAAAAAGAGTGAGAAACATGCCGACCCTTTGAAGAAATATAGTTAATGCCTTGCTATTTGGTAAATTGGAGAGGCAAAGTTCTGCCTGTCTCCTTCTGGACAGTCCCAGGCATTGATTACCCTTTCCCCCTCCTTTCCCCTCCACTCCCCACAATACAGTGCTGACAGGGGGACAGATTTCAGCTTGGACAGTCTCTTAAACTCATCGTACATTTTGCACTTCTTTACAGTAATTACATCAGTGAACATCCTACCAGCCGTAGTGTTTCAGTTCCGGGGGGAGGGAAGGTGTCTTCCTAGTCAGCAATATCACTAGTTGAAAGAGATTTTGAGGATGTCAGTATGCACAAAGCATTTTCTAGGAGAGAATTAGGAAAGGTTCTGTTTTGTGAAGTTCACCAAGCTCCTCCTGGCCATTTCAAAAGGAACTTTTTGAGTCCCCCCGAAACATTTTGTAGCTGCTTTTCTTCACTCCTTAAAGAGAATTTCTGAATTCTTTTTGACTCTTAAATGGAAGCCAGAATTATTGTTTTGTTAAAACAGAATGGTTTTGTCACTGTGCTATTCCCCAGAATTCCATTTGAAAGGAGCTTTTTTGCGATTTTTCTGTTTGGTGGGAGAGTAAAGTGTCAGAATTCCACGTTGAACTCACATTGCTCCCTGGCAAGTGTCTGAAAGAGGGCTGTGTCTCACTGTGGTTATACTTCCTTGCCAAGACCAGATGCTTCTTCTACAAGGAGGAAAAAAAAGACAATACTGTTTCCAAATATTTGCTGTTTGCTTTCTTGGAAACAAGTGCAACTTGCTAAGTGGCCTTTGGGGTAAATATTGACACAGTTAAGCTCTCTGCAGTTTTCATTCTACACCGTACATGTCTAAAACAATATTGCAATTTAATGACTCATTTTCAATGGTATAATGTAGACATTGTGGCACTTCTTAGTTTTTATTTGTTTACCTGTGACAACCCAGCCATAGACTTATATTTGAAAGGTACTGAATGAGCTCAGGGTACTTTTTATAGGCGTTGTTATAATAATATAACTTTCATGTAAGAATACCTCCCCCTTTTCTTGAAAATTCCTGCATAGATTTCAGGGCATCCAGTTGCATTGTATTTTTTAAAAAAAACAAACAACCATTAGACTGCCCTCATCCTTTCTGAGCCCAGTCTCTTCAGGGTTACAGGCACTGATTGCATTGGGCAAAGTAAATGCTTGCTGTTAAGTAATTAAAGGCCTTTTTTTCTTAAACCAGCAGAGAATACTAAAATTTAGGCTCCTTTCGAGCAAGATTTCCTCCTCTGTATCCTGGCCTTCCCACAGGTGCTTTAACAGTTCTGCATATTATCAGTCTTTGGGATTTTATTACTTTTGTATTAATACATCTCTTTGCTAATTCTCTAGTTGCAAATATTCTCAGCATCAAAGAATGCTGCAAAGAGCACACTCTGAGCCATGCAGTCACCTCTCTTCTGACTCCAGGAGCTGTCCTGTATGACTGCAAATACATCCTTTTCACCCCTGTCAGGACTCATAAGCACCTCAATTGTCCATGTTCAAGAGAAGATGGGCAAATATTTGGGCTGCTTAGCAGCAGGAATCTTATCTTTCCTGTGAAGCTGAGTGATTTAGGAGATCTGAGTGCTATGTTTAGGTAGATAAATGGAAGCTTAGCAGTTTCTCTCTTCTCCCTCCCCATCAATATTTGTCTCCACTTAGAAGTGTGAGCCAAACTGAACATGCGAGAGTGCTCAGAAATATTCCATTGGCTGTATGTGGATCAAAACTATGTGGGAGAGTTTGGCAGACTAGCAGATGTATGAAATTATTCCTCTGCTATAGTGCTTTCTTGATTAGGATTTCTATCATGTTACAAGAACAAAAACCAAAAACGAAAAAGGCATACACTTTAAAAATGCCAGAAACTTTAAAAAACACCGAAATGTGTTTTTAAAGGCATGCAATTAAAAGGCATGAAGCCCCTCTCCTAAAGTGGAAACTCTTTGTTAAACTTGGTTGAAGTTTGGCAGTCTTCAAGCAAGCGAGATAGACATTAAAATATATTTTCTGTCATTCCACTCCCAGGTTATAATGCACTAGTTAATCATGAAAGACATGTAGTTTCACTGGGGATGGTCTTTTTCTTTATTTGTGTTCTTTAATCTCAGAAGAGATGCTTAAATGAGAAGTTCACACTAGAAAAACTTTTGCTGTTTAACAGCAAAGGCCAGCAATATCCTGTTTCAAGTAGTCATAGTTCCTGGAGACTTTGATTTCAGTATGACTCTAGAGGATTTGGAATGCTGAGCGATGGGGCTTGAGGTCACTTCTGCAAACATCACCTATGTTCTTAGTTCTTCTTGGTTAGATTGTAAAAGCGGTCTGAAAGCTTTTGCAGTTGACATTAATTAAATCTTGGGCTGGGAATTAGGAGTTTGGAGCTTTGCTCCTGACTTTGCTACTAATTGGCTTTTACAGCCAGGCATTACCTACCCCTTTCTGGTCTTATTTCATTTTCCAGGCTTTAGCTAATGGCACTACAGGGACTTCTGAGTTTCCTGTACTTACGCAGAGTGCTTGGTGCTCAGCATAGCATGGTCCATTTTCAGCAGCTCCTCTAGATTGTACAGCAATATAATGGTCCTGATGAAAGCAGTGGGGTGGAATAGTAACATTGTTGGCTTGTGGAGCTCAGACGTGCTTCCTTTTTGCAAGATAACTTCTCCAGCAATGTTTCATGTTTTCTTTCAATCACCTCTATCAATGCAAATTTAGAAGAGGTTACATGACCAGCAGTTGTGTTCCTCTGAGCAGGTGCGGGTAGTGAAGACATGCTGCTGTAAGATAATACTTATTTTTGAGATAATAATATTGGAGTTCATCAACAAGGCTATTCTAGCTTTGGAATTAGTTGGTGTATCCATTTACACCCGAGTAAAACTTCTGGGTGAAAAGTCCCTTTGTCAAAGATACATTTTGGGATTTCCTGCTGCAGAAAGTAAAAAAACAAAACTGAGATGTATACATTGCAATTATTCTTCATTAAATATTTCATTTTTGATACTGAAATACCTTGTGTTTTGCTTGCATTTAACATTAAGAAATTATTTTAAAGGGACATGTAACAGCAACCATAGGTTAATCTCATTTCTTTTCAACTGGCTATAAAACATATGAATGATGGTTTACTTGAAGTATGTGTGGTGTGTGTTCAGGGTTATTCCATTGTGTTTTCCAGGAAAATCAAAATCAATTGTTTGCTTATCTTTTAGTATGGTTTTTTCGTATCAGATTAGTCAGATGACCTTGCTGTCTGAGTTTAAAAGACTACCACTGAAAACAGAATAAAAATGGAAGGAAGGAATAGAAGATAAGGAAGAAAGTGGTGTTTGCTGCTAGTTGCATTTTGCACGTATGAGGGGCCTGTTAGCATAGTTATCTAATGATGAAGAACTCCAGGGAGTTTTTCCCCTGTATGTTAAGAACTATGTCTGAAAAGCACGCTGATGGTGCTTGTTATACAGCTGAGCAGCCATGTGACATGTATTTAAAACATTTTCAAATATACAAGTCATACAAAACTTTGATCTTTATACATTGTTGTTTCTATAAGAAAGTTACCATGTTCATCTACCATTGCAAACCAGACTATTGTCCGAAGACTGGGGGAGCAAGAGGGAAGGAGAAGAGTTGTTGAAGAGGAAAGTCATATCAATACCATAAATGAGAAACGTGGGCAGTGCAAAGAGAACCTGTAACAGAGCTGACATTGAGTAAACATTGAAAAAAATATTTCTCCCATGTCAAAATAAGTTGAAAGTTTCAGAATTGTTTGGTGAAGAATTCAGTAAGAATCCAGTAAGAATCCGTGAAAATACATGGGTGTATTAATTGTTTAGCTATGAAATCTTGGAAAGCAGAAGATGCCGCTTAAGTGTCTGAAAAAGATGCTTCTGTACTCATCTAAAATGTTTGGCTAGCTTCTGCCTTTAAAATACAAACCAGGTAAGAGGCAGCCCTTCTTGGTCTCACAGGTGTAATGAAGCAAGGCTTTTGGCTGTTCTACCTTGTAAATCAGAGCACTTCTCCATTTGCAAGTGTATAAATATCCCTTATGTTGTAGCTAACTGATGCTTTCCTCCCCTTCATGTTTCAATAATGCATGTCGTGGGTATCTAGTTCTGCCTTTGGGAAGCTTCTTAATTTCTTTGCTCTGAAACAGAGTCCATGCTTTAGTTCCCTTGCTTCCATCCCAGCTTGACTCCCATGATATGCCCGTGCCTATGTTTTTCCACCATACTGGGCCAGGTTATGCTGCCCAAACTTGACAGTATTTTATCAAACACACTGTCCTGCTGACTTGAAAAGGTTTGATTTGTTGTGGTGGCCCTTGGGCTTTGAGGAACAATATTGTGTTTCTTTTCCATACCTACCTTGCCTGTTTTTAAAAATGAGGAAAAGAAAACTGATCTAGTAGCACTGCAGGTTCTCCACATATCTGGGGAGTGAAACAGGGGCATCACTTCCTTGGGAGCTTTTTATTTTTTCTCAAATTTTTCTGTCTTCACTGTTTTCCCAGTAGCCTGCTCTGTTTTGCTCAATAGCTCTTCAGTGTTCAGCTTCCACACCCCCAACCCCCCGCCTCCCATGAGTTTTATGCATGTTATTTAAGGACTGACTTCCAAGTCCCAGAACTTCATAACAGCTTTGTTGTCAGTAATACAAATTACATACTTTAAAACAAATTATTGATGGCAACCAGAAAGAGAAGTTTCGTTTTGTGACTGTTTTCAGGTCATTCCTTAATAATTTCTTTTTTCTGAGGTTGGCGTAGCAACTTTTGAACTGGCAGAATATGGTGATGTTTTTAAAAATACATAAAGCACTTAGGGAAGGTAGCAATGTGTGGCAGCCCATACCAGTTTAAGAGGTGCAGAGACTGACTGCAGTGCAGAGTATAAATAAAAAGAGAAGCTGGATTGAAGGGAAATTTGGGGTGGGGATACACACAACTCTAAAGCCAGAAACTTAGTGCTTTATTTCTGTTTGTTCACTGTGTTATAAATGCTTCAGGAGGAGGAAATGGCTGGAAAGATTCCTGCCCCCATAAGCAGCAATGCTGTAGACCTAGAGAGGTCCTCAGGGTGTTCGTTCTCTGCTTTTCTACATGCACAGAGCATTTTACAGATGCTGTTTCAGCAGCATTCCTGTGAGGCAGCTAATGCTGGTTTGCCTTAGGTGAAGTGGGAGTCTGCATCTAGCCAGATACTGCATGTGGTGTAGAGGCAGCAGCACAGATGGAGTTGGACTTGCTTATGTTTCTCAAGAGCAATAACCTACTCCCGTTTCCCCACCAAATGACTCTTGGTCTGTGGTCTCCAGGCCCAGAATTAGAAAGGTGTGATCCCTGGCATGCATGGAGCTCTGGTGCAGGGTGGACAGTTATTCTACTGTATATCCATACACGGCATGTCTGCCAGGTTCTCTGCATTCATTGACTTTCTGACCGAGCTGGCAGCACTTGAGATGCCAGTGCTTCCTCCAGACAGAGGAGGTAGGAAGTGAAGTTATGTGTCTTGGTCAGTATAAGAGCTCAAGGACCTTGTTTCAGTTTATTTTATAGAAAGCAGCTGAATTGTTCAAAGCAGCAATCCTAGACAAGACAGGAGGCAAAATGGGGAGAAAGATGGAAGAAGGCTTCAAGTAAGAAGCAAAAACTTGATGGTACATATTAGGTACACGTCTTCTCCCTCTCTTATACTCAATGACATAAGGAGCTGCTTACAGCCAAAAAGAACTGTAATTCACTTTAATAATTCACTTTATAAATCTGTCCCTTCGGTGTTCATAAATAACACCCAAGCAAGGCTTTATAAGGAATGTTTTCCACCACTTTTTAATAAAATCTGAGACCATAAATGTGCAATCCATAGCAAAATTTTATGCCAGCTGTCACTGCTATAGACAACTCAGCAGGTAGAAATGTAGCTCAACAGTTCCATCCCTGATCCTTTCTCTAGCTGGAAGAATTTTGCTCATTTATAAATGTGTGGACAAACTCCAAATTCCCTTAGGAAGAATGAAATTTAATAGTAGGAGAGCTTTCTTGCTCACAGCCTAAGGCACCTCAGACAGAGGCTTCTCCTATGTGCTCAGGCTATGTACAACTAAACTCCTCCAGGTTGTCTGCAAGTCCTTTCTTTTTTCCCCACACACTAATGATATCCACCAAAGCCCTTCATCCCTCTTTCTGAAATTTCTCGCTTAATTCACTTGTGCCTTTGCTGTCCTTCCTCTTGGCTGTCCTGAAGCTGAAGTGTGGTTGTTACCCTTGCCAGCTGCAGTGAGGCTTGCTGGAAGCTGAACAGTATTTATATGGTTTCTACTTAACTGTGTACTTTTTAGATATGCTCAACTGAATTAGAAGCTAGTCATATTAAAAAATAAAAGTCATTTATGAAACTGGGAATTAGAGGCTTTTAAAATGTTCAACCAAATCCCTTTTCAGAAAGGGATGGAGTAAATATAACTTCATAACCAAATCCCAAAGGTCATATTTTTTTCACTATTTTTTTAAGGCTGTTCTCCTGCTTCCTTACAAGAGAGATGATATTTCTTTTCCACAAGAGAGAGTGTTTGTCTATGGCAGCATTCAAGGATTTTAATGATCTTAACATTAGAAAACATGATATGTGACGGGACCTGTTATTTCTCTTGGGTCATTGTACAGAATTTTTGCTTCATTCTTTGCACACTCAATCTCCTGTTCGTTTTGGCCAAGAATACCCCATGCAGCTGTGTTTAAGTTAATACTTGTGTCTGCTCTAGACAGCACAGGACAATGCCAGAATTTACTTCATGAACTTGAGTTATCATTGCTAGGGGAAGTTTTGACATCTCCTTTTGGTTCCCAAAACAGATGAAACTTTTGGATGCTGGTGGTTAGTTGCTCCAGAGATGTCAGTGCAGAGTTTCAAGGGAGACAGAATGGAGGGTCATCTGAAGGATGGTGTCTCCCTCTGAGAAGATTTGAGATGGTGCAGTATCGTGGGATGCCACAGAAAAGTTGTATCTGGATGCCAGAGGAATTTGCTTCCAAGCTATCCACAGGTGAATTGACTGAATTTTGCAGTACTTTGTTTTTCTCAAAGAATCCAGAAACTGGAATTTTATGTGAAACTGGCAGTTTTATTTGAAAATATGCCATTGCATGTTTTTTACTGTTGCCCTCTTCCTGTATACTGATGGAAGAAACATGGGAAGGGTGAAGCATGAAAAAGAACATTGAGGCAACTAAAACGAGCAAGCCTCCCATTACTTTTTTATAGTTAAAATCCTTACTTTTAAAGCCAGCTGTGTGTATTCTTGGAACCAGGCCCAAGGTCTGTGAGCTGGGTGTTGGCAGCACTGCAGCTGACATCCTGCTCTGTGCATCGTCCCGCATTCTCTCTGTGTTAATCTGACACACAAATGTTTAAAGCCAAGGGGACCATTCTCACCACCTGCAGATCACAAGTGAAAGAACTTCACTCAGTAGTTCCTGCACTTACTATTAACTGTGCAATGGAAGGGCTCTTAAGACAGAGGTGAAATACAGACCACGACTGTTTGGGATTGGAGTAGGAAAAGAGAGCAAATCCTTTGGATAGACTGTCGCCTGTATATATTCCTGTAAGCCAAATGTATGCATTGGAATGTGTTTCGGCTGGAAAGTGTTTTTCCTAGAGCTGTAAAATGACATATAAAATAGGATCATATTGCATAAATGGAAAAATTAGGAGGCTTAGAAAGCCGTTTGGCAAGCAGATGTGTGGAGTTCTATTTTATAGATCTTGCCAATGTTATTAGGAAGCTGACATCTAATAAAACTTAATTCCATAACATTAAAATACTCACTTATTTGCCATAGAAAAAGCCTCATTTTGTGAGAGGAAAGGGTGGAGGGGAATGCTCCTGGTCACTAGGCAACATGTCACCACATTTCTACATTAGTGCAAATGAGACATTTACCAGGTGAACATGGATGAAATATTGTGATTGCAGGAGGAGTTTTCAGCTTGAAGAAATTATCATATGCAGATAAAATACAAATAGAATGGCAATGAGAGCATTATTCATGTGATGGGGAAGGAAAGCTGCGACACGTAAAACTCTAAAAGGCTGCAAAGCTCTCTTAAGGGTTATAGTCAGGCAGCCACTCCTGCCTGTATTGCAGAGATCATCACCAGTTCTGGTCTTGCAGGGGGCAGGCTACATAGGAAAAGCTGGACTCACAGGGCTTGAAGATCTTGCTGGTGAAAAATATAGAGAACTGACTTGCTTTGGCAAGTCCCTAGAGCAGGTTTGAAATCAAAGCACATTGAACTGAAGGGTAGCAATCATTGTGAGGGGGTTGACCCAACATTTCACAGAATCACAGAACAGGTAAGGCTGGAAGGGACTCCACCTCTCTAGGCGACCTGATCCAGTGCACAGTTACCTGCGCAGTAAAGAAAGAAGTTCTCCCTCATGTTCAGTGGGAACTTCCTGTGCATCAGTTTCTGCTTATTGCTGCTTGTCCTGTTGCTTGGCACCACCAAACAGAGCCTGGAAACCTCCTCTTGACACCTCCCTGCAGGTACTCATAGACATCGATGAGGTCCCTTCTCAGTCACCTCTTTAAGACTGAACAGGCCCAGCTCTCTAAGCGTGTCCGTAAGGAGAGATGCTCTTGTCCCTTAATTGTCTTTGTCACTCTTCTCTGGGCTTGCTCCAGGAGCTCCATGCCTCTTGTCCTGAGGAGCCCAGAACTGGACACAGCACTCCAGGTGAGACCTCACCAAGGTTGAGTAGATGGGCAGGATCACCTCCCTCGACCTGCTGGAGATGCTCTTCCCAATGCACCCCAGGACACCACTTGCCTTCTTGGCCCCCCGGGCACTGCTGGCTCATGGAGAGCCTGTTGTCCACCAGGAGATTCTTCCAAGAATCCTGAAAAGGCTAACGTTAGCTGTCCTGAAGTCCATGGGTGTAGTGTTACTTGCTGCCCCGCTTCCTCCTGACCTGATACTGAACTCCACAATCCCATGATCACTGCAGCCAAGGCTGCCCCCAACCATCACTTCTCCAACAAGGCCTTTCCTGTGTGATAGTATGAGGTCAAGCAGCACCTTCTTATTTCCTAGCATAATTTTTATTAGAAAGCCACTATTATGAAGTGCTTGAATAGAAATATTTTTGTATTCATTTTCTCTTAGAAACACCATTTTAATTTAACCAATTTGCCCATCCTTAAAGGATGAGTGCACACTGCTTTGTAGGTGGGAAGGTCTAAATCTCTGAGTCTGATTTAAAAAAAACATCTTCTGCAATGTGTGGTTTGTCAAGAATAAGCAACTCTCCAGTACAGTAGGAAGGATTTTTTGTAGTTATGTAGATTATTTCTATAACTTCTGGGTTTTGTGGCTCATTCTCAACTTATGTTGCTAAAGATAGCATTCCCACTATCATGCACTTGATATATGCTCCTTTGTATATTATTTTGATGATTACATGGTGATAGCAGATTCTCAGTAGCAGCAAAATATCAGTAGTATTTATACTTATAAACATATCCTGGCCCATGAAGAAAAACGCCCATGAATTTTCTTCTTTGTCTAGTTGCAAATGTAGTTAGTAACCTAAACAGTATCTTCAAAATTAAATTCCTCTTGAGCGAAAACATTATTTACTGGCATTTAAATTTCATCATGCTGTTTTCATATAGTCTTTACTCAGTTTACATTTATTTGCATTGGTGCCAAAAACACTTCTTCAGAGATCCACAGTGCTTAACGGCTTTGGATGGCTGGCATAACTTTAGCTTACAAAATTAGTATTTTTCTTCTCTCCTCAAATTACAAGTCTAATTTCAATTTCTCTGCTGTGGATCCAGTGTTAACCAAATAGCACACAAGCTCAGTGATGTGTTTGTTTAACATGCAAGAATGGGAGCCACAGCTCTGAGCATTTAAATGATACTTTTCGCTGGAAGTATCCATGCGATATCTTGTTGTGGCTTTCATGTCTTCAGAAGCATGCCCCCTACCTGTTTTTTTCAGGAAGATTAAACTATCCCTTTCCTGTTTCTGGGGAAAGTGTGTGCGTGCCTGCAACTCTCATACTCTGCCACATATGGAGTTACAGGATAGGGGAAAAGGGTTTTATTCCTTTCCACTGTGTTCCTCATCACTGCCTTTATTCTCTGTACTGATGAAAAACCACCTTGCTCTGCGCAGTGCAGTGATGTGATCTCCCTATCTCCTCTGAAGGCAGAGGACACTACCAGATGTGGTGTGTGGCCCACCCTGTGAACCTTCTGCTCAATCTTCTTGCCACAATATCTGGACTGAAACGCCAGGGAAGGGAGGGTGCCACTGACTGTGGTACCTGCTGGTCCCATCATCTCTGTGGCTATGCCTGTCCTCTCCTCCTGTATCTCAGCCACTTTATCTGCTAGTTGTCATCACCCCAAACTGGCAAGGAGACCATCAGCACTGGAGAAGTTTTACTTCTGCCAGGTATTAGTGTTTGCCTCCAGCAGAAACGGGTTTCTGAAGGAAGTTGAGTGAACTTTTCCAGAGAATGGCTGAATAAACGGTGACAGAAATAAGAGCGGATATAAAGTAATTAGTATTAAAGCAATTTGAGAGCCCAGATAGAAATCTTCTACCTTAATTTAGTATGAGAATGTACATTTATAAGGATTTCCAGGTAACCTCAAGCTCTTAAGATGGGGTAAGGTGCTGACAGTGCTTAAGAATAGGAGGAGAGCTTCATAGCTAATGTACTAAGCTGAAGAGGTGCCAGTTGATTGGTTTGATCTGTCACTGCCTAATTAGCTTTATATTTAAAATAGAAAATAAAACTCAAGTCTGCCTGTGAGGCAAAAATCCCAGTTCTATGAAGGAAACAGGTCAGAAATTGGGCAGGTGTGATGGAAACATGGATGGTGCCTTAGCAGAGAGACTGCTAACATGCTAGGCACTACGGACAATAAAGCCGAGGAAGCTTCACGGATAAGGAGAAAATTACTATCGTATGACGGTTCCTAACTGAGAAGCTTTGGGAGGGAGGCCAGCTGAAAGCACTGCAGCACTGGATTATTCTATGCAGGGAGGCCAGCTGAAAGCACTGGATTATTCTATGCTGTCAATCGTGTTGGGTTTGTGCTTTACCTGTGAAGCAGAAATGCACTGCTGTGACCAGATTCAGGACACTTGATGAGTGTAGAACATGATTAATATATTCTGGCAGTTCCCGAGTTTAAAACCATGTGAGCCATATAGAAAATTAAGCTATGTCAAGTAATTATGAGCATTATTATTATGGTTTCAACAAAACAGAGATGGTTTACTCAAGATGCATTTTAAGCACAGCATAGATCTTTCTTTCAAAACTGGGTTGCAAATACTTGATAATCCGGTATCTAACCCAGTCAATTGTAATTTAAGACTATTTTCAAGTCTGAGCATTCAGAAAATCTTCATGACAGAGATTGCTGGTGGAATCCTGCCACTCCTATTTCTCATCTCTAGGCCCTGCAGATGGTGGTAAATTTTTCTCAGAACTCCCTGTTCTTCAGCCTTTACCCACCAAGCTCCGGCCCTTGCATGAACCCTGCATTGGTGAAGAGGTCTGTTCTCTTCTTGAGCTTATTAGAGGATCAAGATTTAATTTCAGGAAATGTGTGTTTTTCATTTAGTTTATAATATGGAAAGGGGCTAGGTATGTTCTGTGTGCCTTTGAAAATCCTATTCAAATGATCTCATGCTTGGGCAGCCCTAAAAGCTCAGCATGTACAAACACAAATTCAGAACTTTTGAGAGGTTGAAAGCTGCTGCCCTGCTCTGTTAATCCTTTAATCGCTGAGCACAGAACATCTGAGCACTGCTTCCCAACCATTGATTTGAACTACAGAACAAAACTCTTAGATCTCCCTGAGACTTGTAACCATGGAAGAGAAACCATCGCCATCCTGGAGCAAATATATTCTGAATTATTAGTTTCACTTCTTTTTGTACGTGACCTGAGAAGTGTTACAGTTCTACATTTTCACTGAATATTTTCAAGATGTTGCCAGTTTCTCAACACTGAGGGTGCTAATATTAATCAATCCCTCTTAGCAGCTTCTCCCTTTTCCGTCCCTTTACAAGTGTTTTGGAAGTAATTCCTCTCCTGATTTTATTGCATTGAAGTGCTTGTCTTTTTCCAGTTCATCATGCAGTAGAAATTGCTGTATGTTGTGTACTGCATTGTCTCTAGGTAACATCGTTAGCTCAGGCTTTGATGTTGCTGTTTATATCAAATTGGGGGAGGGGGAGAAATTGAAACAGAAAGGTTTACTTTCTTATCGAATTCTTTTTGATCCAATTACTTTGGCTTTAAATGCAGGTAGCAAGAATTGTCCATCCTACAAATTACACTGCTGTGTTTAGAAAAAAATCCATTCTCAGCTGGTGCTAAATTCTTGTTTTCATCTCATTTATAGAATCACTGAAAAAGAAAAAGCCACCAGCAGCATAAAGGTCCTTTTGTATCTCTGCAGGAGGCTTCTGCTTCCTGCATGTGAGGACGGGCTGTAGGGCTGGGAACCAGATGTTGTGGGGTTCCTGTTCCTCATCTTCTTGTTAAACCCTTCTTTTTTGCTCTATTCTGGAAAAAGAAAATCAAATGATAGGTCTGGTATCTTCTGCTCAGACATTAAACTCTTCTTCCCAAAGCAAAATTTTGCTTTTTGGTGGACTAGAGGGAGGAGGAGGAGTGGCTCTCTCTTTCATAAGTGTTCGTGGTGCAAGAAAACTGACTGCCATTCCAGTCCATGCTATATGGAATTCTACATTTTCCCGAGACTTATGTGATCCTTCCAGCTTTCTCGCTTGTACGTTCCCAACTCAGAGTCAGTTCACATGTCACTGCCTGTCTCTTGGTGGCCCAATAAAGGGACAACAGCTTTCTTCTAGGACATAGATAATGTAGGGGTTGCCTCTACCTCCCCAAGGATGTGCTGACACTCATTCCTCTAGAAAACTGCTCAAGAATAAATTTAAGAATTTAATGTTGTGTTAAGGGACTCCATTACCCCTTAAAGTAGCCATAAAATGCTGACTTTTGCAAGTGGTACAATTTTGCGGCAAGGATTTCACTTCTGAATTGCTGCCTTGGTCATGGGCGATTTCAGTTCCAGTAACAAGTGTACAAAGCCTTTCTTTGGGAGCAGGGTTACCAAGGTATAGAGCTAGGGAAGTTCTCAGAGTATTTTGGAAAAATGAAAATGTCTGCACCTGCTTGAAATGTGCTGTCTGCTGTCTGTGAGCATCATAGACAATAACATGTTCTGCCCTTCATTTTTGCAGGGAGTGCTTGGTAACTTGTGACGGATAAGATATCCTAAGGGAAAGTGCTTTTATTTTTTTGGATGACTCTTGTGACTGCTTATTTAGGAAGGCTTTATGGCACCTTTGGCTTGACAAGTCTGGCCATATTTGAGGAGTGCTATTCAGCAGTAGTAAGGTTCAGTTATTCTACAGCTTTTAGCACAGAACCTTTGAGTCAAAAGTCTTCATCCTAAGGACGAGTAGTGTGAGCTCCACATGGTTTTCACAGTGAGCTGGCTTTTTTCTACTTCTACATCTCAAGGTTTTAAGTTGTAAGTGACTAGCAAGAGAGTCTTAAAGTGTTTAGAATACTCACCTTCATATCCTGAAGTATCATATCAGCTGTGTCATGTATGTGCTATTCATTCAGATTTTATATAACCTGTCCATCCACTGGAAATTTGTTGTGGATATGCAATAATATACTTCACTCCTGGCACACAAATTGTATGTCCAGTGCCTCTTGTACAGCAGTGTGTGCTTTACAACTTAGCAAGTTTATCTGCATTAAAATTTTGTTCCTCTGTGACAGTCTTGTATTTCTGAAAAAAGGGGGTTAAATTTTTATCCTTTCTTTTGAGCCACTTTGGTGAAGGTTTATTAAGGGAAACTGAGCAAAACAAAGAAATTCAAAACAAATAATGTTCTATATAGCTGCAAATTATATTCTCTCTCCTGGCTAGGTGGTGGGCAATACAAATATATTCCTGTGGGCACCATGTTTTTCATAATGTTGGTAACAACAGCAACAGCATTGCTCAGCATGCTGCACTGCTGCTGTGAGCCCATCAAATTTTGTTCAGTTTGGTAGCTGATAAGCATCCTGTCAGTTTGGGCACTCTTTAAAGTTATTCATCACTTATAGCCATTAAATTCTGCAAGTTATGTTGGCGCTTCCTTTTACAGGATACTTGGCCTTCATTTTTCTAAGTGCCAGAGGCTGGGCACAAGGAAAAGTGCCATCTAGGTTGGCAAGTAATGTATGTTATTCCTTGTGGGGTCTCAGAAGGGAAAGCACAAGATGCTAATGAGAATTTATCCTGTCAGAGTGAATCTAATAGAGATTATGGACTGTGAGGCCAGAAGGGTGCAGAACTGTGTGGAATTGCTGTATGAGGAACAGATGTGGTTGTGGTTTTATACCCTGCATGCAATTTGGACAGCTTTCACGAGATTTGTGCACAGCTTGACCCAAAACTGAAGGGAAGAAATTGTATGGGCAGGGAAGCAATTGTATGTGTCCCCTCCACACAGGGGAGAAGTGGTTATGTGGTCAAACACGCCTTCCCTGAAGCAGCAGCAGTGTTAAAACACACAGCTCAACACACAGCCAGCATACGCCCTCACTCCTGCTGCCCAAGAAAATTAACTCACCTTTTGACAGGAGACTGGTAGAACAGATTTTCCCAGCTCTTGTCCACCTCTTTCAGAGAGAGTCAACAGCTGGCCCTGGAGATGCAGCCCTGCAGAGATCAGCCCAAGTCCCAGCTGCTTGTCCTCCCCAAACCGTAATGAGACTGCACAGGTTTGAGAGGGGATCAGTGCAGCATTAATAAGGCCATCACTCCATGGCAGCAGGCTGTCTGTTGCTGCTTTCATGGAGCTTCTTTGGCCATTAAAAGTACCTGCTCTTCCTGTTTTCTTTCTCAGCTGTAAGACTTATGGCAGTGTTGTTTCTAGTCATGGTGTTTGCTTGACAGGATTTACAAACAAACAGGAACCCTGTTACGTCTTTTCACTAATTCTGCTAAAAGAAAAAAGGGAAAAAAAGACCCCAATATTCCCACCCCAACAAATTTTTTAAAAGGTACATCATTTCTTGTTTTCTTATTTTTGCAGGATTTTTGGTAAACGTAGAAACTCCTCTTTCCTTCGTTCTCTCCAGAAGGCAGCTATTTCTTGAGTCAGAGGAGTGTCTTTGGAAGGGTGTAGAGGCAGATTTAAAATTATCATTAAAAGGACTTGCTACTACATTAACACCCAATTTTCTTTATGTTGGGCTTAGTAAATAAAATTCAAGTTGTAATAAGAATTAGGTTGAATTGAAGAGTTATAGTCACAGAACTGTAGTTCACTTCTCTGAAGACAGTATGATCCTAAAAGCTCCTACTGTGGCGTGCACAAAATCATGCTTTGAGTGAAAAACTAATGTATGGACTTGGGTAGTTGTTGACTTTTTTGCTCAGCACTACCATTGCTACACTGGATAGCTTGTAGATTTGGAGGAGCTGGGTGTTTTTTGTTTAATACACTATAAATAACATCAAATAAGATGAAATGGTGAGCTCTCTTTTACTCTGCATACCACCTGGAAAATGAGATCTATTAATACTATCACAAGATACCATCTCTCTCCTGAACAGCAGTCAGTAGGAACAGCTGTGTGTTATTTCTGCCTCGGGTTGGAGCTCATTTCAATAAGCTGAGATTGGCTGCACTTTCCAAGACTCTGCTATCTGGCTCATTTGTAACAGCCATTCTTCAGAGCTCTTGCATCTGTCAAACATCATACAAATCCTTCCCTAGAGGAAGCAGATGTTAGAAAGTTATAATTTAGATGTTTGTTTTGCCTCTTAGAAGAATTCTGGACAGCAATCACTGTGGTCTGTTAAACATCATTAGCAAATGCAAATTGTTGATGAACCTGTATTAGTTAGCAAGTGATTTTTGTGACAACTTTTCACCTCAAGAATGAGAGCAAGGGGAATAAAAAGGTAATCTACTACTACAAACATCTAGATCTGACTAAGCTATAGGTTCATGCACAGAGTTGAAGGATGCTCCCTAAGTTACCATGCTATAAATGTGTTGCTGGCGTCGTTAGTAGTGTAGACTAAATGTAGAAATCCAGACGGTTCTGTCACCAGTGTTAGATGTGTGAACACTTTCCCGAGAAGACCTTCCCTTCATTTTTCAGGTTGGCTTTTTGGCCATCTGGTGCCTATTTTAGTGGTTGTCCTTTCCTGGGAGAGTTAGAGCAGATCAGAGCATCTGCCTGGCAGTCTGAGGGACTTATTGTTATTCCAGTGGTCTGCAAAGCTCCAGAAGGAGATATGGGCATTTTATGCTGGGGCTTGGGTGAGGGAGCACGGGCTCTGGTTGTGTGTGTGTTTCCAGAGTTCGTTCTCTGTGTGCGCTCTGTCATGTTGGTTTGCTTTTAAAGGTCATGTGGGAAAAAAAATAATAGCAGGGAGCGTCTGTTAATCCTGACCTGGCTGCTGCCCTTGGAGATTAAGCGGATGAACAAAGAGGTATTTGTTTCAGCTAGCTGGAGTTCTGCACTGCAGCAAGCAGGATGGATTCTCTGCTGAGGCGGGTTAAGAGGATGAGGCTTTTTTCATGCCATTGTCAGGTTTCCTCAAAAATCAAGCTCTTAACAAGAAACACGAAATGCAGGAGAGGTTGTACCTAATTTGTTGTCTGGCAAATGTAGCACCTTGTTATGCACTTTTGTAAATATCCAGAAGATGTTAAAAAACCGAAATGTGTCGGAGTAGCACATTCTACGCTGTCTGCAGTGAAAGACGTGCATCATGGATTCATTAAAAAGTAGATGCTGCACACACAACCCAATTATTACACTACCTCTGCACTTCAGGCCTTGGAGTGCTGAGGTAGGGTCACAGGGCAGATTTTAATGAATTAACAAAAAAAGGTCCTTTTACTCATGTCTCCTAAAATACCATACTGCTGTTGAAGCTGATCTTCTCTAGTTTTGCTTTTAAAATCTTAGAGGAAAGAATGTCTTTTTCCAAGAACACAACCTGTATTTTTTCTTAAAATAATGATAAAATGTTCTGTCTGTTCACATGCTGAATTATTATCGACATTTTTCAAAAATAATTATGATCTGTGGTGTGCTACATTCTTAATTAACAAAAAAGGAGTTGCTGCTATTAACTGCCAACACATTTTGATGTGGGGAAAATTGATTATCCGTGCTACAGAAGCTGAACAGGTGAGATTTTCAGCTGAGATAAACTGTTAGAACTGCAGCTGTTTCTCTTGTCCCTGTTTTAGACTTAATACTAAAATAATTTTAAAAGAATTTTTTATCAAGAAATGTTTCTCTGATGGATGAGAAGTGCAGCTAAAAGTGAACTGGGTAGAATCTACCGTGTCTTGCTCTGTTGCATAAGTCTGAGCAAGCTACTTTAAAGTCTCTCTGCCTGGTATTTCCCCCCAGCAACTAATCCCCTCAACTAATTAGGAAGAGCTCTTTTGGGCAGTTTGTGGTGCTTCTTTCAGGGTTCTCCATCACACTGCAGTTATCCAGTCATCAGCACTATCTCAGGGTGGGATTGATCATGGTGATTCTAGAACTAGGGAGTTGTCTCTCCAGGGAGATGAATGAAGCTGAAGAAGGGATAACTAAGAAGAGCACAAGGTAAATAATCTGTCACCTGAATGAGGTCAGATTTGGGGGATACAGGACTTAGTGAGGCACTTAATCCCACCATAACTGGTTATCACAAACTGCAACTGAAGTTGTTTTGCAGGTGCAGAGTGTGTTCTGGTCGATTACAAACCCGGTCTCCCACACAAGTATCCATCATGGAGCACCCATCGTTGTCTTCCTGTAGCTGTCTGAAGCTTTTCCAGTTGCTGCCTCACAGAGCAACAGTGCTTAGGAGTGTGCAAAATTCTAACCCCACCCAAATTGTTTGTCTGTGATGGTTCTGAAGATTAATTGTCCCATCTGCTAAATCTGTGCACCTAAAATTGACTTATTTTACTTTGTTCTCACTTCAGTTCCAGTTACGGATGATGTTATGACTTTCCCAAGGGATTAAAAAACTCTTCTACTTCAGGTTATTTGCTTCCTATATTGGCACTCAGACATCATGATCAATTCACTTTACATACTATCTGGTATTTTACCAGTTTATTATTCCTGAAATGTGCTTGATGAAGAGAACTGCCAGTATAGGGTGTCTATTTGCAGAATGGATTGACAAAACTTTTAAGAGTTCCTGGAGTCTGTCTACATTTGCTTGATGGCAGAATTTATTTTGTTATCTTTCAAATATCCCTTGTAGGTGCATATTGCAATTTGCAGCATCCCAGAGCTTTAGAATCATGTGTGATTGAATTCTAGGAGATCACCTCATTTTTAAATTTATCTTTTAAGCAGAGAAAATTAAATTATAGCATTTTGTTTCAAACTGTTTATATTGGTGCCTTTTTTTTCCTTCCCACTGGGAGGAGAGTATTCTCCTGCATGATTAAAGATATCTAGGTCCCAAAAACTCCTTGTATCGCACAGCAGGGCTGGATAGACCTTTGTTCTATAGACTCTCAGCTGGGAGGTATAACATCTTTCATGGCTGGTGAGATGGGAGGCACGTGGGAGAAGAGGATCAAAAGTGTGAATGAATTAATAATTCCCGAAGGAATAAAGTCAAGAAAGGCTTAAAGTTGTAGAGGTGAAAAGATGCAGGAAGGATAAATGTGATTAAATAAAGCTCTGACACTCCTCCGAGATAAGTCAGACCTTTTCAGAGGCAGAGGTTTTGCACAGCCTCGAAGGGTCCACTCAGACAATGCACAAGCCACAAGCAAGTAACTTGAGGAAGGCATTTCCTCTTAAACAAAGGGTAAAAGGACAAATTTCAGTAAGGTTTGGCCTCTGGTGTAGCTGCCAAGTAGGTGTTTGTAAGCAGTGAGCACTTAGCAGGATAAAGGCAGCATTCCTAAGAATATGGCTGCGTTAACAAAGAGAAGGATGTGTGACTGTAATGCTATGGTGAGTCTTTGCAAAATCTTACTTCATCAGCTGCTTGCCATATTTTGTAGTGTGTTTGCTTGCTGATAAGCACCACTGAAGCCCCACATAGGCTTGGTGTGAGTGATGCTGGGAAACCATCCCTGAACCACCATAACTAGTTGTGGTTTCTTTCTGAGGGGGCTTGGTGCATCTTTCTGGAGCATCTGCCATAGGCCCACTATGCTCCATATGTCAGCATGCCAGTTCTGCCTTGTTCTCTGAAGTCAGATAGACACATCCAAATTTGCTTTGAGCTCACTGTTTGGGAAGAGACAGTTTATCACCTTGGAAATTTCTGCTTGTCTTCCAGTGTGGATAGAAAATCCTTACCAACCCTGTGCATAAGCGGACTCTGGCATCTGTATTAACACCCTGTTGGTGAGGTTTGTGTGTTCCTACATCTGCACAACAGCTTGTTTGGCTTCACAGGCTCCCCTGATCTTCTTTATCCAAGATGGGATTTAATCTTCTCTGGAAAACTCATTTCTAAACCCTGGGTAGCTATCCCGTATTGAGCTCTGGGATGAATATAAAGTCCCAAGGGCTTGTATTAGCCACTTAAGGACAGAGACACATGTCCTGAGGATACGTGGGCCTGCAGTGCAGCTAACACATGCTAGGAGCAGCAAATCATGGCTAAGAATTTTGTATCAAGGCCCTAGTGCAAATATGTGTTAATAGATTTCTCAGTCATCCTTCTGTATGCATTGCCCAAAAGATTGCATCAGAAGCCTAGAGAAAACTTGTCAGTGCAAAAAGGGAGTTGTTTAGCTAGAAACAAAAGGAAATAGTCTGTCCTTAACATTAAGATTGTTTTGATTATTTAAGCATGTTGTGTCTAGGAAGCAATTTTCAGCTTCATTTAAGGTGCCAGTCAAAGAGGAAATTGTGGGTGATGAGTGCTGATGCTGTCAAGCTTAACTGTCTGACTGAATTGGGGTCCAGGTGTCTATTTCATTACTTAGTTCTCAGTTAGCAAAGTGCATGTTCCTCCGTGTAGGTTGTTGGTTTGTTGTATACATGTCTTAAGCAATAGGAAAATCATCTCTCCCTCCCTGGGAAATAGTTTATTTTTTAGAAATAAATCTTTATTAGTGATAAGTTGTATGCATCACAAGCTCTCTAAAAGTCTGGTTTCCTCAACATGTCTTTAGGCAAAAGAATCCTTTTTATTTTTCCCTTTTGCAAAATGCCTGTGCCTGATGGCACTAGTGGGAAATCCACGGAGTGCTGTAAGTAAGAAACTATCCAGTCACCTCCCAGGGGAGGAGCACTCTGCAGCAGTAGTGCAGCAAGGAAAGTGCAATTGAGCCAACTGCGTTATTAGGGCAGTTTTGTTGCGGAGCAGCAGCAGTTTTCCACTGAGAGTCAGAACCATTGCATTACGTATTGTTTGTTTATTTGTTCTTCCCAGTTACCTGCTCTAAAAACCTCAATATCATTAGATTGTGGTTACAGCAAAAAGCAACAGCAAGAGGGAGCTGGTTAATGGATGTGTTCCTTCTGTGCCTCTAAGTGCTGTTGGTTACTGCACTGTTGCTGACACACTGTGCAGTACAGAAAACCTTCCCTGCAGTGGAAACCTCATGTAGCATTTCTTATTTGTTCTGATTATTGCTGTTAAGATGTCCTTAAGTGTAGCAGCTGGCAGCTCTAATCAATCTCAAGGCCCTGTTGTGCTATTGATTGTGCAATGCACAGTAAGGGACAGCTCCTCAGCCCGTGAGCTCTCAGGGTGGCAGAACTGGAGCAGTGGCTGGACCTGCTCAATACAACAGGCAACTGGCAAAGCCAGGACTAGTGCCACGGGTGTCTCGGAAAGCAAAGAGCTTCTGGCTTCTCACTCTGTCTTCTGCTTTTGAAGAATGTGGTCTGTTGCAGATGACCCAGTAAAACAAACAGGCCAAGGTAGGAAAATGAGCAAACTTGTGAGTTTTCATCCAGGAATCAGTCCAGGGCAAGCTGGAGGTTGAAAACTGTTTTTGCAGGAAAACTCAGCCAAATTGTTGCAAATGCAAGCAAATGAATGAAAATCATGACATGTTTTCTGGTGTGTTGTGTGTGAAAGTACTCAGTATGCCAAGTTAATAAAACTTGTTAGGACTTTGCTCAGCTCTCAATTAAAAAAAAATCATGGGTTCAATTTGTTACTTGACATTTTTCAAATAATACAGCTACTGCCTCAAAGTAGAGATGTAATAAGTATGAACCTGGTTTTTAAATGAATTCTGATATTCAGGTCTTCACTTGGTAAATTAAATAAATAAATCACCATGTCGTTGAATTTAGGTGGAAATTCTGTTTTTCCTGAAGTTATTTCAATGCCTTGGGACAGCTGGTGAGGGAATCAGGGGCACAGTTTACTTTTTCCTCTATTCTTCCAGGTGCAGGTAATGGCATTGAAAGAAGCAGATGGTTTCAGATCCCTGGACAGTTAGTGTATTAATACATGGCTCCATGCCAAATTTTTTGTTTTCTTTGATAAAGTGATGGCCTACATGACACCAGGCTTGCTGAATTCAGACAAGATTCACCTCTCTTAAAGGGGGAAGAGGGTCTTTAGTCAAAGGTTAGTGGGACTTATTGATAAGGCTTTAAACTAGATGGAACAGGGGAATATCAGGTCTAACCGTGATAAGGTGTGGCATGCCTCAAATCTGATGCTTGCACTGAGTTACATAACTGTTGTGTCTCTGTTGAACTGCAAATCAAGTCTTGCACTGATGCTTAAGCAACACAGCAGCTTAAGTTTATCAGTGTAATATTCAAGTTTTTCCTGTTGTGAGGAAGAAACCGCGAAGGAGGGAATCTTTTTCTTTGGATTTTTGGCTTAATTTGAAATGAGCACTTGAATTTCCTGATTTTATAGGACGTGCTCAGAGGTGCATTGCTCATGATCTTGTTCCTTTCACCTTATGGGTGGCTAGAGGGGTCAGATCAAGCAAATGCCCAATGTACTGTTACCTTAATGGAGGAGTGTAGTGAACACCCCTGCATCTGGTGCCTGTCCAGGGGGACTCCCTACACCTGCACCTCTTCAATGCCTATGTGCTGCCAGGCAGTGAATTAGAGCTTTCTGATGAGGCTTTCAGTAAATATTATTAGCTCAGGGCCCCGCAAAGGGAAAGGCTTTCTCATTTTTTGGACAAGAAAGGCAGTGGGACTGTCTGTGAAGCTGGAAAATAAATTATTAATTATTATTAATTGCATTATTATTACATGCTTACCTGAGACTCATCCTCACTACCTTGCACTGATATCAGCAGGCTTTTCTTAAGCAAGTAGACCTACTTAGGTCCATGTGACCTCTCCTGAGAGTAAGACTGTGCAAAATCTGATGTCAGCATGTTAATAAATTAAGTCCCACAGACAAAAATATGTTTCTTGTTTGCAGGTACTGAACCTATGTACCAGATCCATGCCGGTGGGGAAATATGCCTGTCATTGAGCAAATGTTCTAGTCAGCAAAGCACAAGGATTAATGATGGGAAATACTAGATGGATGAGTATTATAAAAACTGCCAAAGCTCAGACTCCCATATCAGTTACATTTTACCTTACACATCCCCTTGGTGTAGCAGTAAATTATTAATGCTAAAAACTGTTATTTCATTCATGAATAATTGAATATGGCACTGGATGCGTGATGGGGAGATAGTATTCGGTGTATGAACAAAGGCAGTGGCTCCTGCTGATCCAAGAGGCTCTAAATGCTGAGCGAGAAAAACCCTGGATCATCTGTTGTGCATCTAGTAGGCAAGAATAGAATGAATGGATCTTGGAATCCTTCATAGCGGGTCTGGCCTGTGCTGCTGAGTGATCCCAGAAGCAGTATCTGCAGAGAAAGTTTCGAGGAGTGGCATTTAAGTGTGACACTTCACAGGGAAGGTGTGTTTGTCTCGGCTCAGTATTGCATAGCACTTTCTCTGCAAAGGGTCGAAAGGGGAAACTGTATTTGCACCGTCAAACATGGGAGCCAGAAGGAAGAGCTGCCTGAGCTCTGTAACAGAACCGGCTTCATTTTACCAGGAGGGGAATTAGGAGTACCCTGGAGCTTTGCTTGAGTGCTGTGAACTGCTCTCTGGAGAACACTTAACTGTCCAGGGATCTCAAACAGATGCCTGGAGGTAGATGCCTCCAGATTGCTCTTCAAAATTCTGCCTTCTTTTTTTGTTTGCACGCCTTTTCTTTTCTAGAGCAGCTGAGGGAACAGAATCACCCTCTCTTCAGATACTCCTAGACGTTGATGAGGTCTCCTCTCAGTCATCTCTACTCAAGGCTCATCAGGCCCAACTCTCTCAGCCTTTCCTCATAAGAGATGTTTCAGTTTCTTAATCATCTTTGTCACTCTCCACTGGGCTTGTTTCAGGAGCCCAATGTCTCTCTTGTCCTGAGGAGCCCAGAACCGGACACAGCACTCCAGGGGAAGCCTCACCAAGGTTGATGGGGGGAAGGATCACTTCCTTCGACCTGCTAGTGACGTTCTTCCCAATGCACCCCAGGATACCGTTGGCCTTCTTGGCCACCAGGGCACAGCTGGCTCATGGACAGCCCGTTGTCCACCAGGACCTCCAGGTCCTTCTCCATGGAGCTCCTTCCCAGCAGGTCAGCCCCAGCGTGTGCTGGTGTGTGGGGTTGTTCTCCCCCAGGTGCAGGACCCTGCATTTGCCTTTGCTGAATTTCAGATGATTCTTCTCCACTCATCTCCAACCTATCGAGGTCCCTCAGAAGGGCTGCACAGCCCTCTGGGGAATCAGCCACTCCTCCCAGCTTTGTGTCATCAGTGACCCTGCTGAGGAGGCATCTGCCCCTTCATCCAAGGGGCAACTTAAACAGTACTGGGCCCTGGTCACCGCTGCTTGTATACAACAAGCGTCACCACTGGTGACAGGCTTCCAACGGGACCCTGTGCCACTGATTACAGCCCTCTAGGATCTGCTGTTCACTCAGTTCTCAATCCACTTCACTGTCCACTTACCCATTCCACACTTCCTGAGTTTGTCTGTGAGGATGTCATCGGAGAAAAGCCTTTGTGTGTCGAAAACCTTGCTGGCGTTCAGATAGACGACATCCACTGCTCTCCCCTCATGCATCCAGGCAGTTGTTTCATCATAAGGGCAATCATGTTGGTCAAGTATGATTTACCTTTTATAAATTGATGCTGACTGCTCCTGATCACCTTCTTGCCATCCAGGCGGACAGAGATGGCCTCCAGGATGAGGTGCTCCATCAGCTTTCCAGGGAGGAACAGTTGACTGAAGCCGACCACAATTCCAGCTATAACATCTATGTTATAAATAGAGCATTTCCTACAGAACATCAAAAAGCATTTGATCTCTGAGGATGCAAAAACTGTATTTAAAGTGCACTTGTTTGGAGCACGTGCGCATCTTGGCACAAGAGCACCACTAAGTGAGCTGCAGGGTTGTCTCTAGGTTGACCTTCCAGCCCAGTCACCAGTCGGGGTGTTGTTTTCAGTTTTCAAGCTTCATTATCTTCTTAGCTGTATCATGAAACACAGGGTAAATTACCAAGTTGCTGGGGTGTTTTCTCTTTGTAGAAGTTTCACAGCTTAGTTATTCATTGCTAGCAGGGATGGAAATGTCAAAGTGTTGGGGATGAAGGAAGGTTTCTCACTGTGGTATGCCAATTAATTGGTTCAGGGCTGATCTGAGACCAAGGGTGTTTCAAGAATGGAAAGCAAATGAGAAAAAGGTTGGATTTGCCACCATTTATTTTTTTTCTTGTGAAGCTTCTGATGGCTGTGCAGAATCTGCATTCAAAGAACCAGGAGTCTGATTTTCATGTGTGGTTTATTTTAGTGTGATTATAGAGGAAAAAGGGGACACACCTCACCTTATCCTTGCATAACAGGAGACCTTATCATGCATGTGTGCAAGTAGAGAGGGGAGTGCTGGGAAAAACTGCTTCCTAGAGCGAGGGAAAATGAGCCAAACTGTAGTAATTCAGTGTCTGCCTTCATCCTGCTGTTCTCTGAATACTTCTGCCCCCTTACTGTTATTTCTTTACTTGTGTTTAGCAAATATTGATTAGGTATTTTGAGCAATGCCTAAACCCATTTTCTATTGCCTTCAACATGGAAAGAACTTCTCTCCTAATTTTGCTTTCAAGGCAGCAATCCCTTGACTCCAACAGTGGAGAATATTATGTTGGTGCTCTTAGCTTTGTTTGGCAGCATTTACACCTGGCTCAAATTAGACCATGCTGACAGTTTTTTCCTGACTTTGGGGGTATTACTTATCCTAATGAAGGGAATGCATTTTGCTTAACTGGCACTGTTCATGGTACATGATTCCATTGCCTGTGAGTGACTCTAAACCACAGAGATAGGCTCATAAACAAGATATGGATGAGAAGACTAGCTGATGCCTTTTTTTAATTTGCAGAGATATGGTGAAGCTAAGTAAATTAAATGATTCATTTATGCTAATTTTACATGCACACCAAATAATGCATGCCACTTTTGTACTTGATTGTAATATCTCTAATTTATGGAGATTATAATGTAAAATCAGCAATACTGTGAATTGAGTAATTGGTGGAAACTCCATGGCTCTCAAAGCGAAAGGAATCTGCCTCATAGTAAGGCTATCTTTAGAAATGAAAGAGAGGGGAAAGGAAGGATGGGCACATTCATGGCATAGTAAAAAATCTATTTGAGTCAGGCAAACAATCTATAAAGAGTTCACTTGGAAGAGAGTAGGGTAAAATAAACCATCGTGTTTTATAGGGAAAAACCAATCTGGAAAAAAATTTTGACGTAGCTGGACATAATTTAGGCCACACAAAGATCTGTCCTGCTGCAACAATAAAAAAATTACTTTTTTTTTTTGCGGTTCTTGCCTTATATCTGTATGTTAGGAAGTAAGAGTCTGTTCTTGCTTGGTGAGAATCTATTTGTTTGCATGCAGTTGCTGCAATATTATAAAAATGTATCTAATCAAAATAGCCTGCTTGCATGAACCTAATCTCCTCCTGCATGACAATTAAAAGCTTCATTGAGCTAAAGAGCTGCAGCTGAAGGAGGCTGTGAGCGTGGTAGGTGTGAGGAATGACGTCTCTTGCTAACATGGCTTGTGGACAGCATAAACAGCCAGATTTTATCTTTGGAATTGCTTATCATATTGATAAAGGTTAGTTAAGTTCACTATCAGCATTTCTATGAAATATTTGATTGGAATGGTAATTTGTGCTTGTTAATTAGAAATCACATGGAAGCATCTTGTGACCTAGATATCAGGATAATTTGCATGCAAAGGCCTCTGCACCCAGTAGTGTTGTAAACTGAATGATTTTAGATGCAGCAATAATAAAAATGTAGTTATTTCTGTTTGATGTCTTCCCCCTTCTCATGTTTTCTCCTCTTCAAAAATAGAAGTATTACTGATACAGAAAAAATCTGAAAATTTCCAGCACAATTCTGTGACAATTGTATTGCTAGACTTTGCCAGCTTAGTTAGACTACATGTAAAAACTGCATAGATTTGTGTTTATTAATAAAAATGGCACCACATTTTGAGGGCAGGAATCTCCTATCCCCAACTTTTTCTTTCTTTTTTTATTTATATGCTATGTCAAACAATATCCAGAGTACCTATTTGAATCATTGACAAACATTTAGTGCAGTGACACAGAAAATTCTTTTTCAGAAAAATGGAGGTTCTTGTAACGAGAGCATTACAATTTGGTTTTTCTATCTGTAAAATGTTCAGATGCTTCAGCTTCCTCATAAAGACACAGGCTTGTGAAGAGGAACTGATGTTATTTAGCATTCAAATGCTGCTCTGAGCTGCTCACACACATCTCAGTGACTTGATTATATCTGAGCAGAGCATTTGGAAAGGGTTCCCACCTGCATCATGCTCTGGGCTGAAGAGCAGCAAGTGGTTGATGGGTGCAGTGTTGTGTAGCTCAGGCCTCTGATTGATGGATCCTGGACACAATCCAATTGCAGGAAGGTCTCGTGGGAAAGCAAAAACTGAGGTGATGGTGTCTGAGTTGGCTACAGACCAGTGCTGGACTTTGTACATCAGGGTGGCCAAGTCGCCATCACAGAGGAAATTGTCAGAGACGCTGTATTTTTCCATTTGCAAAAACTGCATTCCTTCTGGAAAGGCCTGCGGAATGGAATTGAGCCATTCTGCTGATGCTGCATTTTGAAAGGTAGATGAGGAAGTCTGGGGACTCAGAAAGCAAAGTCCATCCTCTCAAGAGGCAGACTCTTTTCCACAGCTGCTGGTTTGCTTTGTTTCCCTACTGACATGAAAGGAAGTTGGGCTGATTTCCATTTGAGCTGAGCGGTGAAGAGCAGAGTGGGTGTTATACTGTGTCACTAAAGTTGTTTGTCCAAGTAGGCACTGGATTCTTTGGTGTTAAAATTAGCCAATCTTCTCCTGGCAGTCAGGGTTTACACTGTGCAGCTTTGAGAGACTGGGAAAGATGATTTTATGTGGTGTGGGATACCACATGCAGCTGCTTTAAATGGAGAGACTCTCTCTGGATGTGTGGACTTGCAGCTATAAAAATTCTTCTGGGATTTGCAGGGAAACTTTTGAATGGAGAAAAAAGTTTTGATATGCTTTTTTTGAATCCTTATTTCCAGTACCCATGCTATCATATCTTCCACCCTTCCACCTTTTCCCTACTAAAAAGTCTTTCATATCCTGAAATAGACCCAAGAGTGTTTGCAAAAGGAGAACCACCATCTGGTAGGTGGGATTCAGAGAAAGTCTCTCCTATTAATTTTTCTGGAGTGGAAATAAAAGTGCCCAAGGGTTTGATCCAGCTGTTCTGTTACCTTTTGATGATGCCCTGAAGTCTTATCTGAGCCCTTCTTACTGTCTGCAGCACCTGGTTATAAGTATTAGGCAGGCGAATCTGCCACCAATTCTTTTATTTCATTTCAGTAATCAGTAAAGTAGTGCTGGACTACATTTGGGATGTTTGGAAAACAAGGCCCACTTACATCCTGGGAATGTTTGTAAAACCCCACTCCTGATTTCCAGAAGTGTGCCTGGGACTTGCATCTGCCTGGTCCGGGATGGAGGCCACCGCAAGATGATGGTCAGATTTCAGCTAGTGTAAAGCACTTGGCTGATTAATGCCATGTAGGTAGCTTAGGTCTCAAGGCAGGGCTTTCACAGCCTTGTGGCAGCCTGAATGGTGCACGATTACTTCTGCCACGGTTTAATTTGCATTTTACTGGCAAGGCCTGAAGTAGACCTTGTTCTCTGACTGCACAAGTCCCCAACTTTTTCCTTTGTCCTTTTATTGAGAACTAAATAAAGCTGTATGGAGCTGCTGATTCATAAAAAGAACAGTTGCTTTTGGAAAATGTTAATATCTTGTGATAAAGCAGTCATTGCCATTTTATGATACCTGACAGAAATTACCCAGTTTCTTTGCACACAATTAAATGGAATTATCAGCCCATTAGGTTAGATACATTTCACAGTAGGAAAATAAAACCTAATGTTTACTTATCGATGTTTAAATAAATTGTAATTATCATTCCATGGCAGTCTTGTACTACTGTAATTAAGCTTTAAAATAAAGGGTAATTGGAATTAAGAGGGCTTATCTACATTTCATTTAGAAGTTATTGTTGAAGTCAGCTGTGGTAATGTGCAATAACTTTTAGAAAACAGCACTCACCTGTTTGTGCCATGGATTCCATGCAATGATGCTGGCACTCTAGAGAAGGAATTTGTGTACAGCTCGCTGAGAGAGCCACAAGGAGCCAGCTGCATGTTTAGAGAAACTTCCTTACGCTGAGCACCGACGGTTTGTTTTCTTCCTTTTCTTGGAATTGAGTGCCTTTTGAGACTAAATGTCTTTTGTGTCTGAACTAAGCTTCTTCGTTTTTCTCCTGCTCTTTGATTTCTGTTTCTTGCAAGAATAAGTTTTTCAGCTTTCAGGTTTTTTCCACCCAGCATGGCAAATTGAATGATATGGATTGCTGGCTGTTTGATTCAGCAGGCTTTGCATACAAGCCTTTGATTTGCCAAGGAAACTCAGGGCTGGGTGAACAAAAAGGGCCCAAATCTACTGCTTGGAGACTTCTAAATTCCTAAATTTGATGCAGACAACGGGACTTGGACCTTCAGGGGAATGAGTGTATATGTTCAATAGATATGGGGTGGGTGTGGGGAATGCCTCAGGGAGAGAAATCAGCTCTCCCCTCAGTAGCAGCAATACAGTAACAGTAATGCATTAGCTGAGACAGCTCTTGGCACTGCTCCCTGAAAAAAAAGGTATGTCTGACTCTCAAACACTCCTTAAAGACTTCAGCAAAAGGATTTTAAAGGGGACATGGACTCTTATGAAAATGGATGATTCAGGAAGCACTTGGAACAAACAGCCTTCTGTCAGAGGTGTCAGTAAGTGGGGCACTTGGGTTCCCACCAGCAAAGAGAGGATTCAAGCACGAGGATTCAAGCTGTAACCTCTGGTTGCTTAGGTGAAAATGCTTCCTTTGAGACTGTGCCAGACACCAGGAAAGGCTGTAATGAAATCTTTTCTGCAGATTGTTTTGGGTTTTTAAATGCATTTGTCTTTTTTGAAGGCTTAGGAAGGCATACTCTTTAGGGTTTTTAAAATTTCATTTGGATATTGGGAATATTTTCCATAAGCAAAAGAAAGCAGCCATTCATATACATCAGTCACTCAGTTGAAGCTGTTTGTTCTGGTGGATTTGGGTTGGTCTTGTTTCCTTCCTTAAATTGCTCTATATAAAAAATCTTAAATTGCCTAATTAAAGGCCATATTTATTTGAGTTTCTCCCCAAGCCGTTCAATTCACCTGAGGAGTGAACGGATCCATAGCCTCACAGGCAAAATGCATTTCCCGTGGGATAAGCTCCTTTGGTTTAGCTTTTTATTGCACATGGACACTGATGACATTGGAGCAGCATTGCATGTAGTCTTTACTCCTTGTTCTCCTCCCGCTTTGAGTAGGATGAGTTTTCCTTTTCTTCATGCCTCCATGTCCCTCCTTGAGTCTATGGGATTCCTGACACACTCTCAGGGCACAATAGGAAAGGTCCAAGTACCAAGGGATGCATCGTGAATATCTCCCAGGCTGAGCTGTTTGTGTCTCAGAAGCCTGGCAGAGGCCACCTTAGCTGATGGATGCGCTCTCTCACACCTTGAGATCTCACGATCTCATCCCATTTTGTGAGAATATCCAGGAAGATACTTCCTGCTCTGTAGTTACCTGCAGTAATATCTTTATTTGGGAGGGACAGACTACGCCAGAACATGAAGTCAGGACTGAGAAAGCACTGCATGCTGGATAGGGGTTAAAGTTAGCTTTAATTGCCCAGATTGGTACCAGGTTTCGTCTGGCTTCTCATTGTTAGCTACTAGTACTTCTCACAACGCCATATAATTTTAGGGAGACACTTTAAACTATATACTTAAGACCTATATTTTAATGTGGTAGTGGCCTTGGAACTCTTCTTGTGAAGTAGAGTCTATAAACATTTGACGTGCTCTGAACGAAAACTTATAAAGGACCTTGTTTTTCAAAAATATTTTGAGGATTGAGGCTTTTTAATATTGAAGGGGAGCTTTTTGAAAAAGTCGAAGCTGAATCTTTTTTTTTTTCTTGGAGTGTTTAAATGGATTTGGATTAAAGCTCATCTTCAGCTTAAAAATAATTTAAGAATGTAGAGTGAAGACATAAAGACATTTAGGACTAGCAACTATGTCACTTCGAAAACTAATTAGGGAACAAATCAAGCTAGAAGATCATATTAGATATGCAGTACTGCTATGTATTTTTTTTTTCTTAAGGAAAGTAAACACATGAAACTGTTAGTCAGCTGGGATAAATCAGATTTGTTCCTGTTACTATGGATTTATATTAGCTGTGGATTTACTTTGACTTCTGGGTGGTGCAATTCAGAATTATTCCTTTCTGATTACCCTGAGATTTTTTTAAAATTTTGCATATTTTAGAGGAAGTCAAACTTGCAGTCTTATCATTGCAATTAAAGCACGTGAGTAGGCTTGGATGAGAATTTTCACATTTTTTGAATCTATATTCTGAGGCTGGAATGATAGGAATTAACTACCTTCTTGAGTTTCATGGTATGAATTTTAGCAGGTAGGCTTTGCTATTTATAACAGTCAGGTTTGGTTTGGGTGTTTTTGTAGTATCAGGCAAATCTAGAGTTTGGTTCATCATATTCGGCATGTGTAAACTAGAAGATCTGGCCTGATTTTAATCCCAGTTAATACCAGACAGGAACCTGCCCATGAAGAGATGACTGGAATTCAAAATATTTGGGAGTGATTTTTAATGATTTTCCCTAAACTATTTGTTAGTGTACTCACAGAATTCTCATCTTGTTTCTCTCTTTTTTTCTTTTTTTTTTTTTATAGAAAGGGAAAAAACAGTACCCAGATTAATCAAAGAAAAAAAGAAAGTGTCATCTTACAACAAAGTTATATTAAATTTTGTCATTTAAGCTACAAATGCCTCTGCAGCCAGCTCTGGAAGCTTTAGTTTGCTGTGCTAAGCTAACATAAATGAGTGTGCCTACAGATCTGCTAAAGTTAAGAGTAAAATTTCCATTGTTAGAGGGCTTTGATCAGTAGTTGAAGAGGGGGGATGTCAGACACATTGATCTCCGTGTTAGCTCTATTCACAGTTAAATTAGTGGGCTGCACACAGTTTCCTGGGCCGGGTCTGCAGTTTTCTGAGTTCTAAGTTAGTGCCTTGTGCTGTGTACTTTCAAAGACAAACATCAGAGAGAAACACGGATCATCCGGACAGCTTGCTGAAAAAGAAAAATTCTTCCTTGTGGAGTCGGTCGGCAAGAGGGGTAGCTGGGGGCGGCAGGTTTGTTAGTTACCAGCAGCTGTGTCTCTTTGGTGAGGAAGTTCTTGTGGGAGTTGTGTAGCTGTTGCTCTGCCTTCTCTTATGACTGGTGCCTGCCTTTTATGCTTGGAAGCTGAGCAACTTGTGGAGTAAGGTCCTTTTTTCTATGAGTAAGGGCACAACAGGGTACCTCTTGGTTGCTAACCCTCAGGATGTGCTTTGATTTCCTGAAGGAAATACGCAGTCTGATAGACACCCACAATCTCAGCTGCACCTTTAACAGGCTGGGGTTTGTGAAGGAGCATGCTGTAATATGTATTATAGATAAAAGAGTGTTGAATCAGTTAAAGTAGTTTTAAAATCCAAGGGCTTGTTTATTCTCAGTTTGTGATCTTTACCTTGGGGAGCAGATGATGTAACACCTCCGTTTCAGCCTGGAGCGGTGGAGTGTAATCATGCTTTCTTATTCCACTATAAAATTTTACGTTGGATACAGTTGACATTTTTGTGCAATGGACCATAAATTAATGCTGGTATGAGCTGTAAAAGGAAGGACATTAGAATAATCAAGTGGCTACAGAACTAGCTGAGTGTGTGTGTGTGTCTATGGCACAGGATTTTTCAATTAGCTTACTTTTATGAGCCTGCTCTCTTCACTTTGCATCCAACATACCTTAATTTCATTTTCTCTTCTAAGTAACTCAAGGGATTGCTGAACCTCTTGAGTTACGAGATTTTTCTGTCAATGGAAATATAATTACTTCATCAAAATGAATCACTGTAACCCACAAATAAATCTCCACAGTATAATCCAGAGAATATGTTTTTTGTTGAACCATAAGGTGTGGTCTTTATCAGCATTTGTCTCTCTGTTAGTATGACCGTGTTAGAGACATAGTTGTTCAGTTTTTTGTTTTGTTTTCCTCTGTGTAAGCTTTTGCTGCAGTTAGGCTCGATCTCTGTCCTGAAGGTAAGGACCTGTGCATGGCACATCTCCCACGCTGGGGTTTGCGTTTCACAGAGGCACTGTTAGCACTCCTGAAGTGACTTGCTCACGCTGTGTTTGCCAATATGAAGTAACTACTTTACACTGGAGCTGACAGTTTTTCACCCTGCCAATTATTTAATCAATGTTAATGGCACATTGAATTACCTTAAATTGCTCCTGTTTTAGGAATTAAGGCCTGGACTTCTTTTTTTGTGGACTGTTTCCCAGGGCACAAGAATGGGCAGGAGCTGGGGAGTAAGGAACTAAAACGAGAGGAAGGAAGAGTTTTGCTCTGGGCTACATCTGGAATGGAAGTGTACTCTGCTCCTTGTATATTTCACCAATTTGACATGTAAATCTGTTAATTTAACAAACTGAGTTCTGTGTAGCAACAAGATAAGATTTTGGTTTCTAGCTACTGAGAGAAATAATTTATTTCTCAGGTGTTAAAGTTCTCAGTTGCTGAAACAACCTGAGCAAGAGAAGTGTGGTTGTGGTCAGTTTTTGGTTGGTTGGTTGGGTTTTTCCTTAATCAGAGTTCAAAACGGAAAATAATACTGTGCAGGAGTCGGGAGTTCTTCCTTATTAGTAAGTTGGTGAGCAGATTTCTTTCCAGTTCAGAAAGAGGAAAAATTACTTTTAGGTGGACAATAGATGTGAAAGTTTTAGTTTCCACTCGAGTTCCTAAGAAAGGTTGTAACTGGAAAAAAAAAAAATTATTTTCTTTTTTTTCCCCACAAGGAAGACCTTGTTTCTTTTCCTTAAAAGTTTCTTACTGAATGATGATCTCAAATGAGTGAAACTGGTGGTTTTCTGGGCCTTTTGCTCAAATATCTGCCATGGCAATACAAAACTGATGTGTTTCAAAGATGTCTTATGTCATTGTAATATCCTGTAATTTGCTCTGAATCAAATTTGTTATTACTGTGTTATTTCTGTGTCAGTGAAGCCTTAGGATTTGTGATGGTCTCCAAGATGATGTCTTGCCTTGTGTAATCCATCTAAATAATTTTCAGTTTTGATCCCTGTGATGTTGTTTTTCATTCTAAAAGAAAATAATCTCTCTGTTGGAGTAAAGGTGTATGAACTGGTGCTATATAATTTGCTTTCACATAGGAATTCACTTTCATGTACCATATTTTACAGCAAATATGTTCTTTACACTTGATGACCAAAAGTCCTGTGAATATTATTGGAACTGGTATCTTTCCGTGCTGCCAGAGAGGTTTCCTTGTTTCGGTAGCTGCTTGCAGTGAGGTCAGTGGAATCAGCTATGGTTCAGAGATTCTCTGAATCTGAATTCTCTGCCAAATTTGACACAGAGAAATCACCTGGCACTGAAGAGATCTGGGATGCACTGTTTGTGACAGGATATTTTTCCATCCTTCTGTTCACAGCCTTCAGCAGTCAGGATTATTCACCTTTTTCAGTCAACTTTTTCACAGAATCGTGTAGAAGTGCTTTCCTATATTTATCTTGAAACCATTTTACTGCAGCTCACTCCCATGACTTGTCTGCATCTTTAGAGATATAGAAGACAGAGCCCTTGGCATGTTTTACACGTGGATGTTTTACATTTAATGCTATCATACTTCCCCTCAAGAACTTTCCTTTTAGGTTATACTCTAAACTCATTCTGTCTTATTGGTAGGTGCTGTTTTCTAGACTTGAATTATTCATAGTGTTCCCATCTGGATTTCGTGTATCTGCTCCTTTTATTTTTTTTTCCACCTAGTATGTTCAATTTGTCAGGATCATTTTGGACTCAAACGCAGTTTCACAATGCAGATTATGTCCCTACTAGTTCTATATGGCTGTCAGTGGTAAGTTTTTGTCGCTATTGAATCATTCAGGTAGTTCATGAAACTACTGTCCTAAGTCAAACCTTGTGGTGAATAAGCACAAAAGCATCTGATTCTAAGAATGGGGTTACCTGCTTCTTTTTATCTCTAGGTGAATGTTACGTCTGTTTGAAATTGTGTAACTTGGGAGTTGGGAGGAGGTTGATTTTTTTTTTTTAACTATTTATATTTCCCTCTTTTTCCCATCCTGTCAGTCCTTAGGCTTCCATCGAAATGCTTCTTAACAACTGCCAAGCGACTCATTCTCAGCCCATCAAGATAAAAATGCTACCAAAGCAGCTCAAACTTGCTCTTAGGTCTTAAGGAGGGCTGACAGAGCAATTAATTATTGCTATTCCTAAGGACACCAAAGTCACAGAACATTTAGTGTACTTTACCTGCACACAGAAAAGGAATTAAAAAGTTCCTTTTGACCCAATAATAAGACAAAAGAAATATGAAGACAGGCAGGTGATATGACAGTCTGAGCTGAGGGTGTCCAAGACCATTTCATAAACCTCTGCTGTACTGTCGTGGTGAGATGAGTCATCTGAGGACACCAGCAAGCTAGTGGGTGGTTTGTTTTAATTAAGGATTCCCTTGGTACAGACGTAAAATATTATATATATGTATTTGCTGAAGCTTACCTGCACACTAAATAGGCATGAACAAAAGTCCTTGGTTTCTGTCCCCACTGCCTGTTGGTTCATAAGGCTGTCAGCCCTCACTTACAGAAGTACAGCTTTTTCTCTCAAGCAGCAGTAGCTTGTCTTGCTGTGACCCTGCTTGATCCCTCTAGCTGGCTTTGGGCAGTGTTTTGAAATCTGCTTTTCAAAGCGAATAGCACAGCAGCCATTTGTGGGCATATATTGGAATGGTTCTTTGCTCATCTTCTGCTCTGCCTGCCAAGAATCACATTGAAACTAAGCTTATTAATATAAAGTAATTTACTGCACGTCCACCATTCTCAATCTTTCCAAAATGCACGCTCTATCATTGTACAGTGCCTTTGCTGCTTAAAAGCGCCTGCAAGATACCGACAAAGATTGCTGCTGTTACAACCAAGTCCTCACTTGCTGTAAATCACTGCAGTTAATAGAGCAATACCAATTTCTCCAAGAAATGATGAAAATACAATTTTCCAACAGAAACTGCTTATTCAACAAGATCAAAACATTTTGTGGAACATACCGACTTCAATCAAACTCAATTTATAAAAGAAATCAAAGTGAAGTAGCCTTTTACCTCATTAAAAGATAGCTTTTTGATTTTTTACTTTGAAATTTAGATGAGGAATTAGAACATGATATTTTTAAACATGTTCAGTTTTAATTTATTAAATGAAGTATTTGCACAAATATGTACTTTAAGGGATGTTTTGACAGTTGGCAGTTCATTCGGATGCTGAATTAAGTTCATGAATGGTGAGAATTCCTGCACATCTGAGGACTTTTGCTAGGCATCCAGGGATGCAGATCAGAAACCATTATCACTGATAACTTCTTGGCATCTTCAAATATAGCCAATGAAAGATTTAAGAATGGAGAAGCAATTCATCCCTAAGGTAGGAATGGTCCCTCTGGTATCTTATAATGAGGGAAGTCTAGGGAATTTTGCATGTCATGGGATATAAGGCATACTTACATACCCATGGCTAAATGGCTACGCATTTATGGAGGAAAATGATGCAAGATTCCTTTCAGATTTATTTCTGTATAATATAAACACACAACATAATAATAATGTCTTTAAGTGCAGGTAATGAAACTTTATTAGCCTGTGATAGCTATGTCAATAAAAATGTGAAGGGCATGCAGCTGTTCTGAAATAAGCTTTGAATTGTGCGTGGCAATGGAGTTATTGCCATCTTTGCTGGATAACAACACCCATTGTAGAATCAACGGAGCTTTGAGAAGATGAGCAGGAAGTTGAAACTCTGGCTCAAGATTTCCTGCTTTGCTATGAAAGTGTGCATGCTATTTTTGGAAGAGAAGAGCTGTGAGACTGTGGTTTAGCCAAGTGGATGATGGGAAAGGTAAGAGGCAAACCGAAGGAAAACCTCTGGGGAGAGTATTTGCTGGGGACTGCTCACATTAAGGCCATGGAGGTGTTTGGTTTCAATGCTCCCCTGGAACTGAAATTCTGATGATGAGATGGGTGAGTGGGGTAGGCACCGTGCCCATGTTCCTTTGTAAGAGCAGGCAGTGATACAGTCGTCTGGCCAAACTGGCACTCGCTGGCATGGGCACCCCGCGTACGTTTGTACTGTAGCCAGAAATGCTCACACTGTGAGAAGCCTTGGAGACACCAGTGAGGTTTGTGGTAGCTGCTCCTGCAGTCCTTGGAGAAATACAGTCTTAATCTATGATTAATTAAGAACGAGAAGCAGCTATGACTCCTCAGCTCTAGCTGATTTATGATTGTAGTCCACTGCATGTCCATATAAATCTGACAGCCAAATAGTAAACAATAAATTTGGGCTATAAAATCAGGCAGCGAATGCTCTGGTGTTGAGCAATGCTTGGATCCCACACAGTATAATGATTTGTGCATTACAAACAACTAATAATCACACATGCAGCTTTTTGAAAATATCCTCTAATGTAATGGAATATACGTGTAACAGTTTGATAATGTCTATAACTTTGGACAGTGCTATTTACCTGTGGTTTGCGTCCATTTCTGTGTGTGGAGATGTGACTGCCCATCTTTCCAGGCTCTCCTTTTCTCTTGGTTTTACTCTGTCATTGGTGTGGTATGGGCTTTCCAGAGAGGACCACTGCTATCTCTGCCACTCATGTTATTCCTTCTAGCGCTGTTCACCTGCTTCTGGATCCCTCACTGCTGCAGTTGCACAGCTTTGCTTTCATTGCACCAAACTAGCTGACAACAAGGAAGAATCCAACCCAAAATATAAGCAACACTATGGTGTAATCAGAGGTATAACAAGTTTCTACAGAGTTACCTTGGATGAATTTCAGATCGAATTGAATTGAAATTCTAATGCTGAGTCATACCCACACGTAAGTCTGGCTGAAACTGGGTACCCTGAGAAATGAAAGATGCAAGTCATTGAGGCTCATTTCAGTGCTGAGTTTCTATTAATCTTAAAGATACACAATTCATTCGCTCTATTTCAGGAAGGAAAGAAGAAAAACGCTGTCTGAGTATACTTACACATGACATTTGCAGTCATGTTTTTTTACTTTTGAAGATACTGTGGAATTCAAGGTTCGCAATACCAACCTGTTTTGCTAGCAAAACAAATTACTCAAGGGCCTTTCCACTGTAGGGAATTTTTCTTCCTGAAGAGAACAAATCTGTTTTCTTTCCAAGTACAAATTAAAGAACAGGAGTTGCATTACTCTTGGCAGATGAAAAGATGGCTTTTTCTGTGCCGTATGCTGATCAGGGTTTAGAGTATGAAACTGAAGTTACATCAATTGTTTTAACCAATTCCTAGGCAGAGCAGATTTTTCCACTATGTTGCAGCTTTATCGAGACTGAGAGCATAGTATCTGCTTTACAATTTAACTTTCTTTCATGTTTAGATACCAGAAGGATAAGTGACTTTCTAGAAACTTTGCTAGACTTGGTAAGCAGCATAAAAACCCACTACCTCATTCTTTGTTTATATCCAGGTATAGCCTCTGGGTATTATCCAGAGTTGTTAAGATTCAGAATATTTTAGCACATCTTTGCAATTTTTCCATCCCTTCAGGTTATACTATTCATTAAAACTCCCTTCATTAATTTACTATTGTCTGTGCATTCTTTCTAAGTGGCAGCACTAATATTCAAAGTTATCAGAGATTGTTTTCTTCCAAAGTATTTTGTTGTCTCAGCTTTGTACAAGCCAAACACTTTAATTGCTGCTTTTAATCTTTCAAAGTGCTTTGCAAAGATGAATTAATTAATCATCATAACCCCCTTGTTGAGCAGGTACAGTTGTAGTGGGCATAAATTTCAGGATTCTGTGCTTGCACCTGAGTGCCCAGTTATCTCCCACGTGGGTGTTGTATCAGGAATATGTCAGAGGATTTCAAGCATTTAGGTTCTCCAATTTCCGGTAATTTACTTGGAGGAGTATGGAGGCTCTGGCTGCAGAGCTGAGCTAGCCTAAGGGAGATGTGTCCCAGAAGAACAGGGTCACTGTGGACAGTGGATGGAGGCAGTGATCTCTGTCTTAGAGCCCTTAAGGTTTAGGAAAATGTAGTGGTACCCTTTTCTGTGACATCAAATATTCTAAATTTAGTGCAACTCATGCCCCTGCAGGTCTCGATTGCTCACAGTGAGAAGCACATTCCTTCCCCTGAGCTTCCCTGCCCATAATTTAGTTGGGGGCTGGACACCTTAGTCCTACACTGGCCAGCCCCAGGGACTGAAAGGTTCACCTAGGTAATAAAAATCAATTTACATCAGCAAAAGCCATTTCCCTTCCCTCTCAACCGTAATGCTTGCACCCAAAGTCTGCTGGGGAGGCCTTCTACATGAAATGCTGTTTCTTGTTCAGAAGGAAATTGGAAGCAGTCGTGCCCTATAAATCTTTGACTAAAAAGATAGGTTGTCAATTTTATCAAAGTTGCACTGCAGAATAGCCCTAAGCTGGAGTTTCTAAAACCCTACTTCATATTCTACAGATAAGGATAAATTATAAGCCTCCTTGCTATATATCTCTGAAATATAATGTACCTATGTCTGTAACACAGGCTATAAAATGGAAATGAGATAGCCAGCACTGCGGTGTTTTTCTGATGTACAGAGGTTATCCTGGTAATATATCTCAAAAACCTCCAGCAATATTTTAAAAGATCAGCGACGTCAATTTGCATAATTCGGTGTATAATCTTTTCATTTTTCCTAATGGCTGAGGAATGGTGAATAAAATTTCACACTGTTCACAAAAAGAACAAATAATTTAGTGTGTGAAAATGCCACTGCTATCTGTTACACAAGGACCAAGGTGAACACGCTCTACGTGTGACTTTCAGAAACCTGTCAAAATTATCTTGGGCTTATACCCAGCACCTATCGTGGAGTTACAACTGGAAATTATTTAATGACCTCTTTGTCAAATTGAATGGATATGGAAATTTTGTGGTTGACCTGTGACATTTTGCTAAATTCAATTAATTAGATTCAGCATTTAATGGTGTACTTAGCTTGGATTACTGCTGTGGCAAACGTATGCAAGTTCTTTATAATAAATGCTGGTTACCCGCTTTGGGGTTCATAATTCAGTGAGACTGCTAAACATGAGACCTTTACCTTTTTTAACTAGGTCTTCACTAGATGAAATTTGTAGGGCTTCATTTTTCACAAAGACTTGGAGTTTCCATTTTTTTCAACAGATATATTTGGATAAATTTTCAATTATTCTGTGAAGGAGATTTTCTTCTTGGTTTTGTGAGGGGAGAATTGAATATTTGCAAAACAATGCAAGTTTCAGAAATAATTAGCACCAAATTCAAATTCAGTGTTCTGCTTTCTCAGCAAGTCAGAAATAATTTCTTTCATTTTGAATGAAATTGTAACTGTCTGATTTAGGGATGAAAAATAGAAAATGCCATTTTGAAGGGAAAAGTCAATAGCTCCATTTTAAAACATGGCCACAAACATCTGACTTGGGCTAGACTTTAGTCCTAAACTCAGAGAGATCAACCTCATGTTTTCTGTTAATGTGTTAGGTGTCAGAAAACTCCAGTCAGCCTCTCAACCAGGTAAATCTCTTCAGTTCTTTCAGCTGCATTTGACCTATCGATATGACAGGCTGTCTAATCCACAGATACTACTTCTACGTCTACCTCTCTGGAAATATTTGTTCAGCAAGTTAAACTTATTAACTTATTTTTTCCAGCCCTTGAAAGCTGATCAATTCCTTGGACTCAAAGTGTATGAATTCTCTCTCATACATCATCTTTTCATCTCATTGATCCCGATATTATAACTATGTGTATTTCAGTGGGGGCTGTGTTGAATGAGACCAGGCCAATTTCAACCAGAGGTCGGTATTTTGTCTTTTTTATTCGTTTTTTATGGGAGCTTTTGTTGCTGCTGTTGCCCTCAAGCTACTGCTGTGCTGCAGGGCAGATGTGCCTGGGCAGGTGTATTCCAGTTCTGCCCAGATAAGACTCCAACAACTGACAGTGCAAATGTATTTGCTACAGAACTGTGTTCATTCTTGCATACAGTCACAAATTTGGAAACAATGTCAGTCTCATTTTTTTATAGAGAGTCCTGTAATTCATGATATACAAGGATATTGCAATTTTCTTCTTTTCACAAACTGAAAGATCATTTTCATGAACAGAATCATGCTTGGGAAGATAAATCTTAGATATCTCCAGAGCAAACAAATACAGAATATAATATTTTTTCCTCCAAACAAATACAGAACATAATTTTTTTCTCCAGCTAACTATATTGACAAAGCCTTATCTGCTCCATAATGAAAAGTTTTGGTGGCTCAATTTATCCTTTAAAAAAAAATAAATAACCTGCCCCGCTGTTTTAATGCATTTATTAGTTTGTCTCACGCAGAGTTGGTATGAATACTAAAATGTGTTGATGTTCAGTCCTTGTTGATAAGTGTCCTCACACACTTAAAACTTATTTTCCTTCTGCTTCATCTTAAAATCAGAGATTTGGCAAGTCTGTGTTGTAAGGTCCTATAAAGGAGTGAACCGAGGATCTTGCTGCATCAGCAAAATATCACCTGCATATTTGATGTTCCTCTGGTTTAACTTTGCTGTTGTCTCAAGCTGCTTTTTCAGGCATCTTCTGCTGAAGGCTCAAGTGCAGGCACTGATTGAAATGAGAGAGGGGAATGCCCTAGCTTCTCTTCCTCATCCCAGAACAGCAAGGTCAGGCACCCATTACCACTTTCCCAGAAATCTGACCATCATTTTTTTCATGTATTTGATTCTCCTGGTTGGTCCTAAGCCAATCCTTACAGCTGTAAAAGAAGGGGCACCCTCACATCTCATGAGATTACATCTTGTGTGAGTCGTGGAAGTGTTCAGCATGTGCCCTGGTCTTGCCTTGGTCTCTAGGAGGCCAGATCTGCATGTGCTGCTGTCTCATCATGCACAAAGTCCTCAGCTGTCATCATTTGCACCTAGCCGATGCTGTTATATCCGATAGCATCTTGCATCTGCTCTGTGGGTGTTCAGTGCACAGTCACTCATTATTCCCTCAGCACCATATGTAGCCATTTCTGTGTCAGTGGCATTAGCTTCTTGCTTCTGGCCTCAGACAGTGGATATGGAAAGCAGTTTGTACTTCACTGAGACCTGCGGCTGATGAGCTTGACTCTGATCCTGGTGGCAGCACTGCCACTGTTTACAGGAGATGATCCTGAGGTTTTAATGGCATGCTTCTTGCAAAAGCTTCTTGGTCCTGTGACCACACCCTTCTTGACACTACCCATGCACAGGAAAGAGTCCCTAAGTGGGGTGAAACATCTCCATTGTTGCTTTTGTTAGAATATGTGGTTTGACTTAAACATAATTTTTGTTAATGCTGTGTTTCATTTCATGAGGTAGAACCCGTGAGTGAGTGCAGGGAAATCAGTGAACTTGTTCCATGTGAATGAGCACTTGCTTGGCATTTTCCTTTTGTGAGTGATTTCCTTATTTGCAGAGGCGGAATTGGAGTTTGGGAGATGAGCAGACACCATGCTGTCTTACAGGTGCAGGAGATGGAAGGGACAGGATGGTGCCCCTGCACGAAGTGGGAAATTGTATCTACATCTGTTCTGTTCCTTGAAATTCATCAAGACTGGAATGTTTCCATTAGCTGAAGCCAAAAGTCTCTTGTTTGACTCACAGATGAGAAAGTCTGAGGGACACCAACTTTCCAGAACTCCTAAGGCACATGTCAAAGTCTTTGTGTGCCTGAGATTCATTCAGCTAATATCTGGTGTGAGCTGGAAAAGGGAACATGTAGCTGCTGGATGGGATATCCATGACACCAGCTTCCTGGAGGTCCCACCACCCTGTTGTGGAAAGGCACAGGCCCATTAGTAAGCCATGGAGGGCACTGGATGCTGGACTCACCTGCCTCTTCTGCCTCAGAGCTCCGTTTGAGAGCAGCTTTCTGGGCACCATCACGACGGTTGGCCATGTCAGACTCTCAGTCTGCTGAGAACCCAATCTTGTACAGAGCTAGGGAGGAGAAGGCAGCTGGGAGGCACTAATGAAATGGGCAAAAATCTGCAAAGGCCAATTGATGGGGAGTAAAGCAGGGAGGTGAGGGGATTGAGCATCGAGATTTTGGGCTAAGCTGGTAGAACGCTGCTTCTGTGGGTGTGCAGAGTTAGTCTGTGGATTGTGTCACAAGGTTTCTTAAATTAATTGTAACTTTCCCAGGAAATTTTTGGGGCTGCTTTTTGTCTTTTGAATGCAGTTATGTGATGCAGAGCAAGGCATTAATCACCCATACATTGAAGAAATTCTTTCTTTGAGACTTTGGCTCTCGGGGATTTCTGTGCAGCAGATGATAGCGGCAGTGGAAGGAATGCGTGGAAACACAGTGAGCTTAGAAAATCTTACCACTATTAAAATTCATTGAAAATCCATAGTGTGAGAGAACATGTCATCTACTCTTTACCCCCTAACTACAGAGAGCAAATGCGAGTTAAGAGAATGACAACTTCTGAAGCATTTGAAGGTTTGAAAAGATTTCAGTTAATTTGGCCAGAGTTTGTCTCTGCAGGTGCAACACAGATCTGAGCAGTTAAGACTGGCTTTGTTAGAGATTTCGTAAGGCAGGGGAAATGCAGAAAATGGATCCTGGCAAATTACCTAAGCCAAGGCTACAAAACCTAGCAAAATCTAGCGTGGGAAGAATCTGAGATGGCTCAAGCCCTGCACAGATGGCCCTGCTCTGTGCAAGTGTTAGAGCAATGCATAGATCCAGGGAGAAGATACCAGTACACTTGAAGTGTTATTCAGGAAACACAATGGTGTGCCAGGACAAGACAAATGGCCTGTCAGCCTGCAAGTAAAGGTACACTTATTAGTTTGAAGTTGGACACAGGTTCAGAAGCCGACATGGTGCCAGAAACCATGTTAGCATTGCAGAAGAAACCACAGATGGCTGAGAGAAAATAGTTTAAAGTCCACGATGACAGCTGGGATCTGGCCTCTGCTTTAGAAATACATGAACCAAATATGTAGCTAATAAGGTGAAATAGATACAGTTCGTAAAAGCATCTGAGAATGGATCACCCCGTCGGTTAGAAGCAAAACAAGTCCTTGGTTATGTAAGGAAAATGCTGTTTTGGCAAGAGTAGAGTAGAGATTTACATATCTGTCCCCTTGAAGGTGTGCTCAGACACCCTTCATCAACTTTTTTGCACTCTGCCAGAGTCTGAGCAGATCTGCCTGGGGATCAAGATGCATTTGAATTGTCAGCCTTTGGCTCAGAGTGATTATGGGAACTCTTACCACAACATGCAGAAGGTATCTGATTTTTTTCTTCATTAATCAATGCCTCCATCAATACTGCCAAGATGCAGTATTTCCAGACTAGGAAATATTTCCAGAGGCAGCTAACCACTCAGGAATATGTGGCTGAGTATTTTCACATGTCCCCACTTTATCATGGGAGTTGAGAGAGGAAACATGGAACAGTCACCAAACTCCTGTCTGTTCACCTGTGTGCTGTATGTCTATTAGCACGTTTCTATTTCAACTTTACCTTACATTGACATGCTTTTTGGTTGTTTAATCTTTCCAAGTATATATTTGTGGCAGCTAGGTAGCCATTGAAAAGAAAGCTATAGAGACGGCGTGATGTAAAAATAAGTTTTATTTCAGTTCATCAAGCTTCAGTTTGGGTGCTGCACTCATGCTCTTGCTAAATCAACAGGAATCACACTGTTTCTTGGCATTTGGTGAAAACAGCATTTAATTGAAGACCCAAGCAGTAGTTACAGATGAATACTATTCCTCATTTTGCTTCTGGACACTTTAATCAACCTGCCTGCATGTTGGGATCAATCAGTTTCAGCAGTTCTGTTCATTCATCTTTGTCCTGCCATTCATCTCATGGCAGCAAGGAGAGCACTGTGTAATTGAATTTAGTTGAAATCTAATAAGAGGAAAAACCGTGACAAGCCACCTATAATCAGCTTGATTCTGATTTTTCAGAACAAGCATTAGCTTTTTATTTCCAGGAGGAATATGTTGGGGGTCCCGCAGAGCTTCAGTGAGAAAGCTGGCAAAGAGAGTGAGAAACTGGAGACGTGGAGTCTTTTTTGTGGTTTGGTTGGGGATTTTTTTGCCATTTATACTCATTTGAAATAGAAATTATGATATCTTGCTTGCTTTCACTCAGCTTCTATGCTGTTTGCTTAATTTAGAAGGGAAATACACAACCTTTTCCCTTGTGTGAGAGGTATAAAGTGACATTTTGTGGTGCATGTGTGTATGTATTTGGTTTCTTAAGGCTAATGTAACAAATCATAGTGATAAAATCTCAAAATATTTTTACTGAAGCAGATGTAGGACTGGATTTTTTTTTTTCTAAAGTGCTCAGCATTTGATCTGCATTTACATGTGGGCTCTCTTAGAAATGACTGCAATATTGTCATATTCATGGAGTTACTGCTTTTTTGAAAGCAGGATATTAACCACTTGGGTTTAACATGCTGTAAGTTATGTATGTTGTCTTTAGAGCTTCAGCTGATCCGACTTGACTGAGTATTCCCATGGAGCTGTGGCTTTTTTAAGTCTTTTACCATTGCAGATCTTTCTGACAGAATTGGAGGACATCACTATAAACAGAAACCAATCTAGGAATACTCAGGAGACTTCCCACTGCCTACAAATTCTTTATTTTTGGTAGTAGCTTTACACATGAATTGCAAAATTTATTCATAATCTGAAATAAGGGAGGTAAAATTGGGAAGGAAAGGTCTCTATATACATATGTATGTGAAGGGATTGCGAAATAGTCCATCAAGGACCTATTACAAGGGCTTATAAAGTGTTACTCAAATAGGATATTTAATAAGATATCTCTTTTCGTGGAGTGTTATTACAATACACTGCCAAGCTCTTAGAGAGTTAAACTCATGTGAGACCATTTTTTCAGAACAAATGTAGTGAGGGGAATATGCATCAGGATACAATTCTAATTTTTCCATAATAGTTAGACCCTACCATCCTCCAAGACAGTAATATTCATGGTCCTAAGATTGTAAGAGCATATCATGTGTCCTGATTACATATATATAGTTAAATAAAAGTGCTTCAAAAATATTATTAGGTGGGGAGGGGAGTAATAAACCTATTCCTCACATACATTTTCAAGAAAACTAGGAAAATATCTGCTTTTGATGGGTTTTGACTGCTGTAGCTGCGTCACTGAATAAGAAACTAATATGCTCAGAATGCAGCATTTGGCTTTTTGGTGATTTCAGATTACGACATCAATGAGTCCTTTAATGTTTTACAGTTAAAAATGTCTGCACAGCCACCCACTGTGCGGCATTTAACCATGAGGTGGTGCACAGTTCTGAATTGAAGCTTCCCATATTTCATGCACCATGTTGGACTGGCATGTAGAGGAAATGGGTATAAAAAATGTAGGAGATTAATCATGTCAGAATACCATTTTTGCACATTAAGGGACTGCTTTACCAGTCTGTGGCCATGCCTGGCTACAGGAAAGGAGCAGCTCTGTGTACAGCCATTTGTCATAGGCAAATGAGGAAAGCACAGTGACAGGGACATGTGCTGGCAGACTTGGGTTCACTCTGCCTTTTTTCCGACCTGGCTGGAGATAAACAAGTTTTGGACTAAGGCTGTGCCCAAGCTAACAAGCCTCATTTGGCCTCTTTAATTCAATTACCTGAATTTCCCAGGTCACACAGCTCTCACAAGCCCTCTGCCTGTTGGACATCTTTCACAGCAGTCAGTCACTTGAGGTAGTAGGGAAGAGCACAGTAATTTATAGGCGACTCTTTTCTGTACCCAGAAATGAGGTTCTGAGATTCCAGTTTTTGTGAATCATTTTGTGTTTTTAAAAACAAACACAAAAACTTTCTCGAATAGCTCAGTAGTTAATTTTCTCTCACTTTAACCAAAAATAAAATTAATCATGATTGATTGCTGGTTATTCTTGTTATTCCTCTCCTGTGAGAGTGAGGTCTTGTGTAACCAGTCCAAGCAAAAAGTACCCAAGACCCAAACCCTCTAACTGTAGTGTGAGATAAGTAAGAGTGGGAGAGTACTACGGGGTGGGCAGTAAGCAGTGCACAGTGTGCTAATGAGGTCAGTGCAATCAGCACAATAAATCCTGGCCAAATCATAACATGTGCTTGTGCCAAGAAGTTAAATGCATTTTTTTCCTTTCATGTGAAAAAACTGTGGCAAGTGCCTAAGAAACATGGCTTTATTTTGATTTTTATCTGAAAGTATTTGTTTTTTCTTCACTCTAAGTAAATAATCTCTACTTACAATGTACTTGTGTGTACTCTCCTCGCTGCTTTCTATTAGGGTATTTTTGAAACCACTGGGATGCCTGGAAATTATTCAAATGGAACATCCAGGATGTTCTCATAGGCCTGAGTGTTATGTGGGAATGAGGCTGCTAAATCTTCTTTATCCACTGAATTTGAAACACATATAGATTATATTCTGAGACAGAACATAATTTAAGGGGGATGTAACAACTTTCATTACATTCCCATTAGTCAGTAACATAAACCGCTTTCTAGCTGTGGAAGACTTCACAAGACCAGGCTCTGGTATGGTATGCATGAGATGTTATTCATGGTAGTGATTAATTCCTGTGGTTTCTGAGATATTCTGAATATGTACCTGACCTGTGCTGCCTCCAGTGTTACAAGTACCCATTTTTCTGACTTTTCTTTCCTCATAACTCACTATAAAGAATTCAAATTTTCAGTCTCTCTTTGGGTGGCAGAGTCGTCCTCCAGCACCTAAAGGTATAATTGTCTACTGGTGGGAACAGGCTGCTCCAAATCAGAGTATGCTCATTACAACAAAACAAATTTTTGTTGTTGTTGTTATTGTAAGTTTTAGTGTGCTGCAAGAGGGAAGGGATGAAAAATGTTTTTGAATGAGATTCGCTGAGTTACTGGCTGCTTCATCTCAGGTAAAATGACTTTTTGAAAAAGAAATTCTTCCAGCTTCATTCTACTACACTAAGTGTTTCATACATTGTAACGCTTGTCAATTTTTTACGAGGGCTTTTACAGCCTTTCTAGATATTTCTACCGATATCAGTAGAGTTTGCCTTCTACTTATTGTGTTCTTTTTGCCATATTTTACTAATTTTGAGGTATGTTTTAAACCCTGAAATGATCATTTCATTACCTAAATGCATCATTACTCAGACATCCCCTCTGTAATGCAACTCGGTAGCAGAGAGGTTCTGTAGGCTTAGAGAGGGATTGGAAGAAGTGGGTTCTTGACCCAGATTCTTTGTCTCTTTTTATCCATTTTACACTCAACAGTTACTGTTTTCTTAAATCTACACAGGAGAAGAGACTAGGGACAGGAACATGGGACTTCTCCCCTTCTGAAAGGATTTATTTCATACTAGCAGCACTTACACTCTATGGAGAAGAAATCTGGGTCCAGAAAGTTGGTGGGAGTTTAGCTTTGTTGCTCTCGAAAGGCCAAGATTTTGTTCTGCCTCTTATGCTTTAATTTACTGTAAACAGCAAAAGCGTTCCCACTTACGTATGTGGGGAGGTCTAAATCATTGTAAGTCAGTGCAAACAGAGGAAAACTTTATATGCAGCCTGTCAACAGCAAATGTCAATGGAAGAGCATTAGTAATAAATGTCATGGTGTGCTCTAATTACCTCCTACAGCTCCGCTCCTTTAGGGTAGATGTTCTATCCATTGAGGTCATGCTGTGGTACATATTAATTAAATCTCTTCAGTGTTATCTGCTGTTTCTGGAAGGCAGCAAATGTAATGTGCGAAATAGTGGCTTATCTGGAAGGAAAAGAACACATCCCAGAGCAAGGAAGTATCTTTATCTTTTTGAAATAGATATCATCTATTATTGAGGAAAACAAAATGAGTGCCTGCTGGATTTTCTGCCCTTGTTAATAGCATAGTTCAGAAATATTGACTAGAAAGAGGAAAGGGAAATATTCTCCGACGTGAAAGCACGAGGGCCATAGTTGAGTAAATATGTGGTTCTATTAAAATTATGACCCTGTAGAATCAGTGGCTAGCGAAGAGAGGCATCCATAAGCATTGGGAAGAAATGCAGATACAAGCAGCTCTTTGCCCTTTGCTTGGAGAGATTCCGTTTTATCTGATGGAGAAGAAAATTTTTCCCTAAATTGAAACCCTAAAACCCACTAAAGTCATCCAGTGGAAAAATGAGGCTTTCCCGTGATGCATGTGTCTGGCTTAGGTTTCTGGTACTCATGTATATTAACACTCACATAGCCATTTTTGACACAGCTGTTTTTAGGAACTACTTTTGCATTTTTATTTCAGCTGCAAAAAATATATGTCTGCACAGGCAAAACCACCTTTTTGCCAGTCAAGAAATAGTATCACTGCTTGATGACACAGTAGAAAGTGGAAATTTTTGCAAACTGTCTGAGAAAAGGGAGGATGCACTTTGGGTTTGAGGCAGCCTGCATTCATGTCTTTTAGATCTTAGCAGAAATGCTTCTTAAATTTTTGAGAGTCCTCAGAATCACTAGAGAGCAGCTTATTCTAGGAGCAGGGAGTTGGTTCAAAGTGGGTGAGAATTATGGTTAATTAACAAATTTGGTATATTCCAAGTAAAATGAGTTAGAAGCTCTGCAATCCAGTTTCTTTAGATCTCTAGGCTCTCTGCTGTCTAGGCTCTTGTGCTTTGTTGATGAATTAGGATCAGTGTTCTGTGGCGGAGAGAAAAAAAGGAAGTTCCATTACATTCAATTATAATGTTCATCTAAATCGTTAAATATGGACATTTTTTATTAAAACCTGTTTGTTTGGGTTTTTAAGGCTATGTCTGCAACACAAATACCAGTGGACAAATATTTGGAAGAACTGAGAGTATTTTAGAACACAATTTTCAGGAAAGTTCAGGAGCAAGTAGTTGCTCTTGTTCCTAGATATACACGTATGTTTTGAAACCTGGCTACTGTTTCAAGTTTTTAAGGGGCTAATCATTTGGTCTGTTAATTATCTGATTCAAAACATTTTGAATGCAGCATCTGATGAGACATAAAAGTCTAGCTCTGTCAATAGCATGAATGTACCCCATACATTTTACAAAAGTTCTGGGTCCAGCCTGAGCTCCATTAAGCCCAGAAAATAGAGCTCAGCTGTACCCTGGGTGGATCCCACCATCACACAGTGACTTGCTTTGTGAGAGTACTGGACTGCTGGTCATCTTGAATGCTGAGGATCTCAGCCTTGTTGGTTGAACACAGTGTGAGTGCGCATCCATCCAGCATGGTCCCAGCAAGCCTAGGATTGCTGTGCGTGAGCTTACACTGGGAGATAAAGCCGTGACTGTTCCCTTCATCTTGGCAACCCTAGATTTTAGCTGGTGAGTATTCAGGGTCAAGAAAGCAATGCTTCAGAGGGGCTCGGCAGGGCTGCTGAGGCTGTGATAAGCTATTTGAACCATCTCACATACCTGAAGAGGTGTTTGGATATTGAATAGCAACAGCTATTAGCATAAATTATTACTTTAAGGGCGATATTTTGGTCTACTGCCAAGCAATTACAATAAGCAGTGTTTAACTAGGTGTTAACACGGAGGAGAATTTGTTTCTTCTCTGTTGTACAATTCCGGAGTCACCATGTAAAGTTCAAAAGATGAAATGGAGAAAAAAGAATACAGTGGAAGACGATCACATTGCTCTGTTACCACCCAGCTCAAATCTCTTCCACAGTGTTCAAAAGTACAAGGACCAAGTTATTAGATGGGTTCCTGGATTTAGATCCAAGGTACTGTCTTGAACTTTTCTCTGCTTTAGATCAAATCCAACTTTTGGAATTTTGGAGGAGTGTGAACCTGGATACAGAGATTAATGTCTAGCTGCTGTTGAAGTAAGGTGCTTAATCTAGATGTGGTGTTCTGATGCAAACTTTTACTTCAGGCCTTTTTCTAGTTTAAAATGTTTTCAGATTGGACTTGTTTCTTTCTGAGCCAGGAAAGAAACAGAGCAGCCCTGGAGAAAGAGGGTATTGTTTTCTCTGTATTTCATTTCTTTAAAATCTTTCTCATCTTATAAATATTTAGCTGTGAATATGCTTGACAGCTTGTCTTCATCCCATGCCTAGACAGAAGGCTCCTGCAGATAACTAAGACCACTTGTGTGCCTTAATCTGTCTGCCTGAATATCCCATAGTGCAGAGATGTGCTTTAAAGGGTCTAGGAATTGCTCTGGTCTTTGCATACATCAAAGGCTTTCAAGCTCCGGGTCCCTAGTAGGTCTCAGAGGCCATATGCACCTTAGCCTCCCACTACTAGCTGCATTTCTCGATATGGTAACAAGGAATTCTTCTGGTATTTACATGGAAAAGGAGATCTCATTATGAGAAGAGCAGAATATCCGGATATCTGTAGTAGCTCTTGGCTGTAGTTCGACACTCATCTGTTTTCACCGGGTACTGGGGGCTGGCATTGACCTTTCTCAGCAGACGTGAGGTGAAAAAGTCACGTTAGAGAAGCTAAACAAAAAAAAATTGCTTTTAATTTCCAAGTGTGGGCACATAAATTCTCTCTCCACAGGATATAGGTGTGTTACAAGTAATTGGAGATTTGCATCTGTTATTTGATATAGGACATTCCCAACCAGTGGTTTTCTGCTGATTTCAAATAGTCAGAAAGAAATTATTTTAATTAGCTAAAATAAATAGATCTTCCCATATATCACTACCCAAATGTAGCTGTATGAGTGTTAGATTCTTTTTCTGTTAACCTGAGGTAGTAGCAATAGGCAAGAGCACCACACACAAGAAATTTACGGCATTAATGATGTTGCAGCTGTCCAAAGACATCTGCTCTTTTTATTGCTGTACATCTTTTGGTGATGTGACAAATGATATAGCTAAGGCCATGGCACAGAAGGATACCTGGATGTCAGCTTGCACAAAGATGAGAGCTACTTTCTGCCAGCAATTCATTAGAAAGTCAATGAGCAAATGCAGTTGCACACAAATTTACAAACAAATTTACAGATTGTTCTTTATCACATCAAGTTGTGTCTCTGATATCACCAGGGCTAGTCCTCTCCCTCACCCACCTGAAATTCTCACTGCCCAGCTGGGTCCCCACCGGCACCGAAGGCATCCTTTAGGAAGAAAATGGTAAAAAGTGAACTTCAAATCCAGTGAATTATTCCAACAGTGTGGATGGATATGAATTAGGGCCCGAGACCTGCTTTAGGCTGCAGCAGCATTTTCAATGGCATACAGCCGTCCTGTTTGCTTAGGATCACCAGGTAGGAAACCTCCTTGCACTCGGGGACACAAATATAGTGGGAAGACAAGGAGGGAAGTGCAGCTAAAGGGAGCTGAGTTTTAACTCCAGCTCCAACAAGATCTTGAAGAGAATCTTGAGGAAGTAATTTTGCCTCAATTATAGGTAATTCTGGACCTGTGTTTTTCTTAACGTGCTCCAAGTTGATTTTACTCTACAGCATTAATCCGGGAAATTCTTTTCAGCCATGCAAGCAGCTAAGTTGTTAAATCACTTTAAAAAAACAAGCAGAAGTGCAATGCTGATGTGAAATAAAATTGCATGCTAATGCTTAAGAGACAAATTGTCCACTTGGCAGGAACTACAGTTGCTTATGTTCCCTTCCTAAATCTGTCATCTGCTGTCACGTGGCACTCACCTGTCAGGTATCCAAAATACTAGAGCCCTTGCCTTGGGACAGACTTGGTTCAGTAGCATAGCTGTGAAGGGATGGAGCCTTGAGAAAGAAGCACTGGAAGCACTTTACCATGACCACCACAGCTCTCTGCTCAGTTCCTGCTGTCTAGCTCTAAACCGAATACCTGCATGGCACATTTCCTCTTCTCACATTTGCCTTTTTGCTCATTGCTCCTTGCCGTGTGTTTATAGACTGCCTGAGAGCAGTGGAAGGCTCCGTGCTTGGTGCTAGAGTAGCACATATCATCTTACAGATGAAGTTCTAAAGTCTTTGTGCTTGCAAGGCTTCATCGAGATTTTATGATGCACATAGCAATTTTTAAATGCTGCTTGTGGAGGTTCCCATTTGAAGGACAATGTTTATAAACAACTGGTTCGTTATACACTTCGAGATAACACAGCTGATTTATAGTCACACAGCTTAATTTGGTGTGCTTGGGAAATACTGGGGTTCTTTGAGGCACTCCAGGTAAGGTTATTGAGTTATTCACATTTCCAGCACTGAATCAGTCTTGCAGGAGGAGTATCCACACTTCAGTCATTAAATAAATCTTCAGGCAACTAAGTGACTTCCCTCAATCTTCAAAAAGCCTGAGGTCTGAAATCATCCTGATATCTCCTAGATTTCCAGAAATGCCACAGAAAACTGAATGCAAAAGCCTTTCTGAATATCAGATTGGCTTTAGGTACCATATTTTGAAAAAAATTGCTTCAGCTTTTCTCTCCTAAAGCATTCGGCGAGTTTCTTTATTATATAGCACTGATTATGTTCACGACATTAAGTTTTTGACAATCTCCTTGCCCTTCTATTTTCCTAAGTATTGATTTTTTTTATTTTTTACATGGAGGAGGGGAAGGAGGAGGAAGTTCTTTTTTAAAAAATAGAGTTATATTCAGCACTACTTTGAAAAACTGTCACTTGCAAAAAAGCGTAAACATTCTCGGTATTTGTTGTGATTTAGCAGAGTACTAACAATAGCATAAGAGAGCAGATTCTTAAAAGGGAGTATTTTTCTTCTTTGATAAGAGAACAAACTGCACTTCTTATAAAAAGGAGGATCATTTGTATTGGGCACTGTGGTTCTGACAGATTAGTAATAAAGCTGCAGAATTTTTCCTTTGAAATCTGTGCTTTGGGAAGATTTATGGTGAGACAGAGAACTCCATTTGATTCTGCTCAAAATTTTAGGCATGAAGAGCTTAAGTCTAAAATTCTTTTGAAGACAGTCCAAAGTAATAGAAAAGATAATTTTGAAGGAGCTGTGGCTTAAAAAACTATTTGTTTCAGAGTTAGGAGCTCTGCAATGAATTTTGTGCATTTCACAAGAGCTGTAACGTAGTTCTTCTGTGATGGCTTAAGGCCAAATACTGGCCACTACTTTCAGGAAAGTGATTTACAATGAGCTTGTGCCTTTAAATAAGACAGTTTGACTTCTCTCCAGAATCTTTTCTGTCAAAGCCAGTCATTGCCAGTCTTCAAGTGACCCACAATCTATTTCTTTAATCGGCTACCTTTTGGATTGGATTTTTTCTTTTTTGAGGTTTTGTTATTTCCTTGACAACCTTCACAGTATAGCAGTGTTAAAAAACAACAACATTTTAAAATAGAGGCCTTTAAATCTGGCTGGTTGGTTGTGTTATGTCTTTTTGCTTGGTTTATGACTGTTGAGAAATTGCGATGCAGATAAATATATTTTTCAGCTATCCTTTAAAGGAAGTAGCTCCTGCCAAACCATTTCCTTTAATCTCATTTATTAACAGTGACTGAGTGTGCCATCCATGTATGCGTTTGGAGACACTGTGCTATATTCAGATGATGAAAAAATTCATCTCACCTCTGTGTGATAAGGATTGCAGCATATGTGCAGCAGAGTTTTTATGTATAGCTGGAGCTGAATTCCTCAGGGCAGGGAATATCACAGTGGGATCTTTTCAATGTTGCTGTGTGACTAGTCCTTATGATCTTTAGGAGACGAGTTCTGCTGAACTTTAGGTTCAAATCTCACCTCCGTTTTGATAGCCTTAAATACTTTTTGTAGCTTGGAACTAATTTTGAGTGATCTTTTCTCCAAATTTAGTGCTGACAAGTATTCTTGCTTGGGAATGGACAATATCTAGCCTTTAGGGGCCATTATCAGGATCTACATTTAGGGTCAGGAAGGTGGAATGATTCCTGGAGAGTCACTTCTCTCCAAGTTTGTTCAGTCTATTACTTCTGTTTCTACGACAACTAATTCATGTGTCCTCCAGGGTTTCCTTCCTGCACCAAGGCTTATTTATTTATCTCTGTTTCCATTTACTTCTGTAATTTGGCATAATGAAGTAGATTTCCAGTTGTGTCCTGATTTTATGCAAATTTATTTCCAGGTGGCTGCTAGAAAGCCAAGTACTGCATATAGTTATTCTTATGATTTTGATGGGCATCAGCATTTGAGTGTCAAGTAGTTGCTTATCTCATCTTGTAAGGAGGAATAAAGCACTTCTGTAATGCCTCTGGCATCACCTTTCCCACGCCTTTTTCCCCAATGAGGTTTCTCTTTTCCTGTACCCCAGGCTGTGATAGGTAGGCACTCTTCTGTGCTGAGCTGCCTGGTGCAGCTCGTCCTACAGTGCTGGTTCTGGGAAAGGCTCGTTATTATCTCTGTGCTGACGGTCAGGATGCATAAAGAAAGGACTTTAATTTTAGGAGGTAAGATCCGAATACATTTACAGTCACTCCCAATTCCTCTTGAGTGTTAGAGACATCATTTCAAACTACCATAAAAGTTGAGAACGAAATATTTCTGCTTTGGAGCAAACATATGTCTGTGGAGCCAAACGAGGTCCTTGGATGCTTAAGTGCCACTTCCACTGGACAATGGGACCATCCTGCCTGGGAACACAAAGCGGATTTTGGTATAACACAATGGCTCAAGAACTAAGATTTTATGAATTGGGAGTTCAGTTCTTACTTGCAGCCTTTTGTTTAAGGCAAGGCTGCGAGAAAATTAAATAACCACTGTGAAGCTTCAGAGTCCCTTTGATTTTCAAGAAGCAGAAAATGTCTGTCAGGGAGATTTTAAAACCTGAGTTTATGTTTTGAATAAGTGGCCTGAGTTTATTATATGTTACAATATACATTGCTTTTTGAAAGTCTTACCCTTCTCTTTCCTGCTGCTGTCTTTGCCGTTCTTCACCATCCACATGGTATTAGCTTCCCACCGATGAACACGACAGATCTCACGCCACTCACTGTTAGACTGGAGGCTAAACCAGCATGGAGCCACAGCACTGGCCATAACACAAAGCATCCTTAGGTTTAAGAACTCAGCCTGTGTTTTGCTGCTCCTACCATTCCCACAGAAGCCTTTTATTAGAGAAAGCTCGTCTCGTTGATTGTGCTGCTAGACTTGAAGTTCCAGAATCTACCACAAAAATGAGCTGGGTACTTTTGACATCCCATTTCACCTCTCCTGGCTTTGTTTCCCCCACCTACAAAGGGGTCCTGGTGTGATCTTTGGACACTATGCAAACAAGCTGGGCATCAGGACTTCCTGCAACCTGCAGGACTGGTCAAAGGGGCTCAGCTGGATAAGCTCACATTAAATTAACAGATTGCACCTCACTGATGGAGACACACCTTTTCCTTCCTCTGTAAATTATAAGTGGGGATGTTTTGGGCAGCATTTCTCCTGAGTGAAAGCACTACCAGCTCAGTATTATGACTCACCAAGCAGCACAATTCTGTAATGGTAGGCTTTTAAAATATTTTATGGGGTATTTGTATGGGATGGAGTAAGACTAAATAGAATTGCATAGAGCATTTTCCACAAAATTTGCTATAAACCTCTAACAGGGCAGATCTCATTGCAGACTAATTAAAGAGATCCTGCTGAAATGAAATTTGTCTTTATTGCTCTCACTTGAATAGTTTGGAGTATAGCAGCATAAGCAAACCAAAGGATTTTTAATCTTAAGATATAGTAGAAATATTTAAAATATTTCCCACTGTTTAACTGAAAAAACAATATTTTGCGTGGTCAAATCACCAAGGATGATCTTTTAAAGCTGATCCAATACTTGGAAACAAACTTTCCAGGTAGTGCCCACACTTTATGTCACCTCCCCATGGTGGGCACTTCCTCTGCAGATGTCAGCACCCTCCCTGCAGCTCTGATGAGCAGCCAGTGCTGTGCAGACTGAGGGTCTGTTGTAAGTTCAGTGGTAGCTGTCACTGTGAGAGAGTTTGAACCCCTTCTATGTGAAGTCTGAAGCTGTAGCAATATCCTTGTGCTAAGAGAGAAGTAAGAGATTATACCTGGCTTTAAATAGATTAGGTGCAGAGCTCTTCCAACTTCTTCCTGTCTCCAGATTTTCCCAAGTTCCTGGGTTCTGTCAGGAGCAAAGACAACAGATGCCATAATCTTCATTTGCAGGCCAGAGAACACATCTTTATGTCTTCTTGGGTTTTTTTATTTTCCATCTTGCCTCCTGAAACTTGGAAGAACTAAGAAATATGTGTAGTAGAGGAGAAAGACTATTTTTAACATGCATGATAATTGCAGTGTCTGCCCTGGTGTGTACTTCATTATATGCTGATAGCTTATTCATTAAGAGCTTTATTACAAACACAGACATCTGACACTTTAATTGAAAGAAATGGAAAAGTTTGAAAATTGTTTTGTGCTCAACTCTTATGTAAAAATTACAAACAATTTCTCTTCCTGATATATAATGCTGATTTTTCATGCTGGAACGCTCTACCTGTGAAATTTCATCCAAGAGTGCATTTTAATAGCTGAGTTCTTAACCCTTCCAAATAAAAGCGCATAATGGAAATAATGATAGACTGAAATTCCACCCTTAATTTGAGCTGTGTTAGAAAGCCTGGGTATAACATTATTCTATTACTTTTTCCTTTTTTGAAAATGAATATGTACTTCTGTCACTTGGCTTTATGCATATTCATACACCATTTAGCACCCTTTGCTCAGCTGGATGAGATATTCCCTAGGTAATCTAGCTCATTTATCTTCAGCAGTGCAACTTGTGCTCTGCATTATTCACCAGTGGGGCCTTGTAGACTGGAATGGGTGATTTTTTTTGCTTTAGCTGTAATGTGTATGTTTTTTCTGTTGTAATAAATGCTGAAAGCTGTATTTTTAGATGCAAGTGTATTTCCACACGATAAAGCCTAGCTCAGTTCATGAAATACCATCTGTAGAGCTTTACAGACCCTGTTCTCTGCTGCACTGTCCCCATGTGTGCTGGTGTGACCACTGCTGTAGGAGCGATGGAGAAGTGGTGTGGTAGAATGGACCATCAAATTCTGAATCCCCAAGTGCTTTCCAACCTGTTGTGGTGAAAGCTCATAACTGGGAGACAGCAGTGCATGTGAGCTCCAGCCCAGGTGGCTCAGCTGCACAGGAGCTTGGACACACTTAGGGCTTCTTTGCCAGATTCTTGCACTGGCTGTGGAACAACTTGTGTATTCTTTTGTCCACTAGCAAGTGGCCATGGAAGGGGGAAAGCAAGTTTCAAGTCCTCCTTGAAACCTCCTTGATGGGAAATTGTCACTTTGGTGCTTTTTTAATGACTCTCTACAGTTTTAGATTATCAGGTGTCACAGACTACTGAGGAATGCTGTTGTTCTTTAGCTTTAAACTTAAGGACAATCAGTGATTTATGCCCCACAACTTTGGCACACTTGATTTTGATTTAGGCTGTTCCCTGCCACTTGCCAATAGAAAGAGAATGTTAGAAAAGAGCTGTGTCCCTGCATAAGGAAAATATCCTCTGGATGTAAATGCCTCATCAGTGTGGGTCTGTCAACCTGCATTTCAAGAAAAATTGATGCTTTCTTTCCTCCTTCCCTTTAGGCAATGGCAAATCATTAAAAGATCCTTTTGTTTGTTTACTGTGGGGCTGACCCCATGGGAGCACGGATGTCATGCGTGATAGATTTATTGACGGATAATCATTTGTTTGGGGCTCTACCATGAAAAATGGTTTGACTTCATAAGTATCACCTTCAGAAATTATTTAGAGCCTTTTCTGTTTAAATTATGAATCTTTGCAGCTAGGAGAAACCTTGACAGAAGCTGTCTATAGGAACAGGAAACCTTCTCATATATGAGTAGCATTAACCAAGTAACCTCCCTCTGGGTACATCTACATGGGCCAGTCACCCGTGTGGGCTCAGAACAAGCTGCAGCAATGTAAAACTGTGAGCTGGTTTCTCTTCCCTTTTTAGTATGTTCATACCCTACATAGCTCATATAAATACAGTATGGAACTGGTTGCAAATCACAGATCTCCAGTACCTGGGCTGCAGAGCTCAGGGCTGCTTGCATAACAATGAGTTAAATCAGGTAGGAAAAAAGATGGAAAATAAGGAGACTTAGAAAATGTGAGCTTAATAGAGATGGAAGTAAATGCTAGGACTGGTCTGGTACAGTCTCTGCAGAGTTAGTAGTACACGTACAATTCAGAGTAGCTTAGCTTGTCCTGATTACGAGACTCTGAAGAGGAGCTTTACATTGATGCTTCATGAGTCACTAAAACCTGCTGCTAATTGCCTCAGTCTGGAGGCCTCCTAGGGAAACAAAAACAAAGATCCTGCAGGTGTTTTAATCGGTGTTCACAGAGCAGCCCTGTTGTGCTTCATGGATTTGATTCAAGCTGTTCTCAGCGCCGAGATGGGAGGTGGCAGCGCTGTTGCCATCTACACTCTGTGGGCGCCGCAGCCTCTCAAGGAGCCCCAGCGGGCGCCAGGGTTTCAAAGCAGCTGGAGCCATGCAGGGAAAAAGCATTCCCCTCCTCCTGGCCTAGGATCCCAGCAGCGTGCAGCAGGTGAGCAAGCAGGTGATGCAACGTGGGGGAAAATGCAGAACAGCAGGGAATGTACCATAGGCAGTTGCAAAAACAGTGGAGAAGTTAAATCCACACCATAACTGGTACCTGACAGCAGTGCTTTCCCAGCAGTGAATGTAGGTTGCTTAAGAATGATAAAGAAGTTACCTCTCCCCAAACACTATTTGCTTTGGGGGTTGTTTTATGTCCTATAACATTTGCTTGATCCATTAAGAACAGCTCAAAGAAGTTTAATGCACACTATACAGAAACTGCAGTGCTTAGGGGCACTGTATGTGTATTGGATATATGCTGATGATAATCCTGGCAGATAAAGGTAGGCCTTGAATATCTGCCATTAGATATTACAGTATTTTGTTACAGTACATCTTCTCAATAAATTTGTGTGAGAGAGCATTTTGTTTATCTGTCAGGCATGAATTGTTTTACGAGAGAGAGGTAAACCAATCTGCTAAAATTAGCTAGAAATTAGGTAAATTATTGGGAAAACTGATGTTTAGCTGCTCTCTTTTGTTTCTTGCAGTACAGAGTGCTCTTGTGTCCAAATTATTATAGATGGATTTAGTTTTGCGTGAATGGGGCTCAGTACTGTTAAAATAGAACAATGTTTTTTTGGCATTTTCAAACCATTGGGCATATTCAAAGCATTTAAAAATATGAAAGTTTAGATTATGATCTACTGCAGATAATATCAGCCATGAGTCGCTGGTCAGCAAAGAAGGCAATGTAGGACAAACATTTCCCTCCATGTATTAAAATTCTTGTTTGCCACATAAATGAAAAAATTCTCATCAAATGACATTTATAGGTCTCTAGGGTTGTTTGTGCTCAGGATATCAAGGCTGACTGTTGTATCAAGAGTCAAGCCTCATCACCCAAAATGTGAAGTACAGCTTTTATTTAAAGCAGAATCAAAGCAGAACTGGGTCAAATTCTCCCCATTGAAAGTTGATTGAAAATGTGTGCCTGAATGTCTTCCACCCTTTGAAAATCCAACCTAGATACTTCATTTTAGGTGTCATAATCAGTTAAACTTTAAGGGTTGGAGGCATGTAGTTTGAATGTGTTATTTTCTGTAGGACAATTTTATAGGCTGATATGATCCTTCAACATTCTAGACCAACTTGACTTTATGGTGACGAGCTACTTCACTCAGGGGCTCTATCAGTTAATACCTTAACATTTCCTGCAATAGAAGTGTAAATGTGATGCTTGCTAATTTTTTTTTCTAATAGCAATTTTACATCTCCAAAGAATATATCTTGAGGCCAGCAGGCACAGCATTGAAATTTGGGATCTGCCTTAGCTGTTAGACTGCTGCAAGTGACTCACTTTTCTGTACTTGGACTTCTGTACTTGGCTGCGTTTCAAAAAGAAAGCCATGATTTTGGCACTCTCCATAAAGTGCTCTGGGAGTGGTCTATTAGTTAACATTTTTCTTTTTGCTTGCTGTCTCGAACTCTAATTTCTGTAACACAATCCATGCAACCTTAGTGCTTTGGGGGCTAGAAAAGAAGCTATTGGAGCTTTTTTCCCTTGAAAAACTGAGATTTCATAAGAAGAAAGCAATGAATTAATACAATACACCAAAACTCTGAATTCATCTCTTCAGATTTCTGGCTAGCTTTATCTGCTAATGTCAGGCAATTTTCCCTCACAAAAACACCCATATTCTATGCAGCTGCTTTAGGTTTGCTCTTGTGCTGACATATTTAAGGCAGGACACCTTTTCACGTGTGGGAAGGCTCATACTAGTGAAATACATACAAAGAAAATGGTGAAGACTACCAACAACAAATTAATGAATTACATTATCAGTGCCTTATGGAAAGAGCCATGAATCACATTACAGGACAAAGAATGAATTTTTCCCCTTTGCTTTTGGAAGAAAAAGCAATATATGGTCTGAAGTCTAGCTTTGATATTTCCCTCTACTCTTCTCCCTCTCAATGCTTTCTTATAACCAATAAAATTCACAGGTTTGCCATATCTTATTCAGTGAGAAGGCAACTTAAAAACTAATATGCTGCGTTGGCACCAAGTGAAAGAAATTGATTTAGAAGATGACAGCAAAAGGGCCATGCTGAAATGTGTATAGCCAGGCAGTGTCACACTTCCTTGGAAAGCATTCAAATCAATTTCTCATGGATATGTATTCCTGAGGAGCTGTATCAGACAAAAAAAGCTTCCTTCAGGAAGCGCTGATCTGTCCAGTGGGCTCCCATCAGATCACTTCCACAGTGCTACCCCAGAAAGATTTACTGGATTAAATGCACTTTTACATTTCTCTGGTGTGTTAGTGCAGTCTGCCTGAGGTGGCAGACTAGGCTGGTGCCCAGGACACCCAGTGCTGATCTCAGCTTAACTCCTCATTTGTCACTTGGTCTGGGGCAAGACACATCCTTTTCAATTGACTCCAGTTTCTCCGCCTGCAGAATAGGAAAACTGAATCTTTTTACTCAGGGTTCTGAGAAAGTGTCTGAGGAAGAAAGGGTGAAACAGCTACCTTGTTGCTGCTGCTACAGTTGGGGCCGCTGGGCACAGCCTCTTAAACTCTGATATCTGAATCAGATGTTTTGAACTCCAGTTCACTTTTTTTAGTTCAAAACATCTGATTTAGATATCAGAGTTTAAGATCCTAATAGACTGTATACACTTTTCTGTTCTTATGCTGTATCACTGGCCATGCCAAGCTTCAGGCTTACACAGGAAGGACCAAATTTCTGAGGGAAGTTTGGGATTTGTGGATAACAGTCTGAAGCAAACCACCAGCATTTATTTTTTTAAAACTAGTGTCACCAGCCACAAGAAATTCCTCGTAATGTATTAGAGATACCTGGGTTTGGGCTTGCACAGTGGCCAGGTGTCCAGAGAGCCAGGAGATTATCACAGGAAGTAGGAAGTTTTGGTAAACTCACAACTTTGTGACAACGCCTGTTGAGATGAGGTTTTGGAAAGATAGACAATACCTAGAGAAATGGAGATTATATCCATAAAGAAAGGCAGAGAGATTGGACTATTTAGAAACTTGTTTTTAAGAAATAGTGACTGCAGGTTTCATATTGCCAGGGAATGAGATTGCATGTGCACCGCAATACAAAAAAGGAATAATAATGTGAAATGGAAATAGAGCAGATGAGTCTGAAGGTTTTCTGGTTGCTGATCTTCCCTTCCTCCCCTGAATCACAGAGTCTGTCTGCAGAAAAAAAGAGTATAAGTGGTTTCTGTTATTCTCCCTGGCAGGCAGAGCTTAGCAAGTTGCTAACTTGGAATCCGTCTTTTGCTTTTTTTTTTAAGGAAGATCATCATCATCATCATCATTCCTCATATGTATGAAATCCTGTATATTACCTAGCTGCTCCTGAACTCACTGCTGCTTCTGAGTTCATTATTCGAGGGATTAATTTTCTGTTCTACATAATGGTTTTGTCTGTGTGGTTTATGGGTTTTGTTTTGAATTACAGCAAAAATACACTTGCAAGCGCTTCCTGTATCCTCAAAATCATAGAATCATTTAGGTTGGAAAACACATCTAAGACTGAATCCAGCTATTAACCTAACACTGTCGAGCCTCAGGTGCCTGCATTCCATCCTTTCAGATGCACGGTTCCCTTCCTGCTTCCCTTTTGTTCTTAAGACAACCCTTTGCTGTTTGACTAGCCAAATTATATCCCTTTCTCTTTCCCATGAAAGTCTCAAAAAAATGCTTTATTCCACGCAGTCCAGCTCCATCTTTGAGTTACTGGATTCTCTAGGAGTCCACTTTGAAGCAGATCCCACTCCTGAGCGATTACTCTGCGTGTGGAGGTCAGGTGGCACTGAACCCAAAGAGAGTCACTCCAGGACCAGCACCAAGCATTCATTTCTAGGTCCTCTGTAAGCACATTTTGTAGAGGGTTCACGTGAGGGTGCATTTGAAGGAGCTGAAGGCGCTGCATTAGTTTATTCAGTTACAGAAAGGTAAATGCAGCTCTTACTAGGGTCTCCTGAAATAGTGGGTTGAGCTGTTGAGAGAAAAAAAATATGAGGACTGTGAAAAAAAGAGTTTCAGGGTTTGTCACGCTTTATTCCTGTTTCTTTGATGAAATGAATGGAAAATTGTTGGTTTAGAATTAAGCAGAAATGCAACATTTTCATTCAGATCTTTTTGAAGGGGGACGAAATGTTTTGGGGTTTTTTCCCCCTGAGGCTTGTGCCTTGTTTCTAGTTTTTGTCTGTTGTCTCAATCCACTTTTGTAATGATAAAAAGGAGAGAACAGGGAAAGAAAAAACCTGCAAAAACTGAAACCTAAATTTTCCTCTCTGATTTGCATCAGCATGTAATTTACTTCGTCAGCAGGTTTTGCCACTCTAGCCACCTCTACTGTTGGTGAAGTGAAAGAGGCAAAATTGTGTCATCTGGGTGTGTTTGAAACAAGGTAACATTGCTTCAAATGTAATATTTTATAACAAAACAAGCTGATGCTTTGTAAGCAAATGAAATAGTATGTGAAGAGTATAGACAAGCCTTGCCAGTTTTCAGTCTGGTAATCATTGGAGTGTTATATCAGTGTGTTAGTTTTTCCTGGAGGAGTAAACTGGGATTATTTGGTTCGGTAGCATTCTGTTTCCCAAGTGTTATGGTGGAAAATTCTCAATATTTTCAGATATGTAGCATTCAAATATTGAGGACTTAATATCTCTACTGGTATCCTATCAGCAGGTCAGGACTACATTTTCCTGTATGAACTTGAAAACGATAATAAACCCTCCAAACCAGACTTCTTTTGTTGGTTTCTTCTCGGCAATTCTTGCGCTTTGCAGTATCATTACCTAAACAAGGATTGTATTTTGGAAATATACTGCAGTATTTGCCAGTCTAGCTTGATGCACTCACTAGACAGTGGGCTTCTCCTGTTCTGCAGAGGCTGATGGGTTAAGTGCTTGAGCGTAAACAGACTGAACTGAAAGTTACCCAGATATTTGAGTGTCCAGCGTAGTCATTCACTGACACATCTTGTCCTAGCAAGTGGCTGAGGTAGAAGAAGAATCCTGGCAAAACTTGGGGTGGGATCCACAGCTGGCTTCCACCACTTTTCTTGGAATCATCTTAGGTACACCCCACTTTGAACACACCCCACTACCTGCAAAGATCTGGCTGACTGCACCAGTTCTCTTATTTCCCTCGACTGTGGGCACAACAGTGGTTGTTGTAGGGTTTGAACCGGTCATGGAGCTCAGGTTTTATGAGTATTAGGCTGAAAGCTGAGCAGTGATGCCTGCCTTCCATCTCAGAATTCCAAAGTGTCCTCAGCATCCCCTTGTAATCGTGCTGCAGAAGAGCTGAGCTGTGAGCTGTCAATACCATTCCAGGGCCTCCTTTGCTCTGGTTCTGTATGATGTATGACACTACAGAGTAATTAATTGAATATTTTATTTAACAAAGATTAAAATAAATTATTAAGCAGTGTACTGCCCGGCCTGGACACCCAGTAAGTACTAGTAGTTTTCATTGTCCCTCAAGAAATCATTGACTATTTTATGTGATGCAGTGATGTATTATTCATAGACAATTTCATTGGTTACATTATTGCAGATTCTCAATGTAGCAAGAATGTATGTAAAGACATGAAATTCTTTAGTAAGAGAAGGACGAGTGATCTTCCATAAAAATGAGTATGTACAGTACATATTCATACACACCGAGGACTACAGGTCTTCCTGGAATCAGGCAAATGCCTGATCCTGGTGGGGAGCCTTATTCTTGAAGCATGCCTGCTACTACCCATTATAATGCACTAATTCTTCTCAGTTTCTTGATGATAAACTTTAAATATCAACCTGAACTGTTGTCCTCTGCCTGAAGAGGTGTTTTCCATCCCTTTGTTAGCAATGCACCTGTATATATCACATGGATGAATGTCCTCATTCCCAGCCAGTTTATTCACCAGGTTTGGGACGTAAGAGTATATGCCTGGAGAAATTCATCTGCACAGCTTGAAGTCTCATCTTCTGCAGTGACAGGACACAGCACACGGAACTGTGTACCCCACACTGTCTTCTAAGGAGAAGGACTCAATTTCATAGTGTCTCTTTGGCAGTGTAAAATAACAGCAGTTCAGAGGCATTTGTTCACCCTCCTCCTGGAGTAAAGATGCATAACTTTTCTGGCATCAGGAATTCACCTGTTATCATTTCAGACCATGTCATCAACCATAACTCTGCCTTTCCTGTTCCTTGAGTTTCAGGTTTCCCAGTCTGAATGCTGCATTCAAGGTGTCTTCTTGTCTTGCCACAGCAGCTTTTTGTCAGGAGTGTGCCTCTTTCTAATCCATGGTTCTGTAGGCATTGTGAAATCGAGGAATGAGCCCTTGTTCCAGCGGTAGCAGATGGCACTGCTACTTTATGCTTCCACCCTGCAGCACCACCCAGCTGGTTTGGGCCCTGCTACAAGGGCTCTGCCTCACCTACTGCTGCTGCACAGGCTAAGCACATGTTCTTGTCTGCCTTTGGGGACCTTGGTGCTGTGATTGCACTCTAGGGATGCTCTAGAGCTACTGCCATGCCCACTATCAGACCAGAATCTGTCTAAAGGCAGTGGATCTTGGACTTCACATCAACAGTAGAGGTCTAAAACTGTCGTTGTATCCTGCACAGTGTGTCCAAACTGTGTTCTTGTGGCATGGGCTCATAAACAGAGACCTTACAATGCTTGCACTGAGTGCGGTGTAAAAGCATATTGTGTTAATCCTTTTCTTTTTGCTCTATGTCTTATGGCTGTCCTTGAAACCTTGCAGGCAGTGTTGTTGTCTGACTGAGATATATTGCTGTGAGAGCTTGCTGCACTGCATTGGGCTCTTTAGAAAGCTTTTACTATTTCATAATTTAAATGTATGTTTGTCCCTCTTTAATTGAAAAGTTGTTGAGAGTGAAAGGTTTGTGTGCCTGAATTGTCTGAAGGCTGCTTTGACTTTTGGTTGCCGAGGAAACTATTTTGATGTAGAATTGTATTCCAGTGAGTTCAAAGTCTCTGTTCTGTTATGGTTTGTGTATTCCTCGGTATGGGAGCTCTTTCAGTGGGAAACTGTTTCAAAGTGGTTTAGTCCCATCTGGGTTTGGCATATCTGAAAAGTGCTGATGAGGCTTCAGTGTTCAGCTGGCACTGAAATTTCTAGGCCAGTTCTGTGTTCCACATGGATCCAGGGCTGGACCTGTCACCAAAGCTGCTGACTTGTGACTTTGGAATACATGCACCCACATGTTAGCCTGTATCCTGACTCATATCCTCAACTCCTTGCGTTACTCCTTTGCCTGTTCATGCAAGTGGAGTAGGCACCAGTGGTGTCATGGTTTACTGAGCGGTGATTATGTGATTGTGCTGGAGAATCTTCACGTTAAAGCCCCTACAAAGATGGGAAAACTGTCTGCTTTGTACAATTACTGATGAGATATTACATGAAGAGGGCAAAGGAGGTGATGGGTCTACAGGTCTGCAATCCTCATCCATCTCATGCTGAACGTGTTGGAAAAGAGAATTAATCCATCTCTTAGAATCCCATGGTGAGTCTAGGATGCCTCTTTACTCCCCTTCAGGCCACCATGTTGTTCCTAGGGATGGGTGACATTGGTGCATAGGATCTCCCATCCTTAATTTAGAGCTGGACCATCAATGTGTGGAGTATGGATTTCCTGAAGTCCTTAGAAATATTAGCTTGATTCTGGTTAAATCATGGGATTTCTAGGAATGCAGCCTCTGTCTTGGCTGCTATTCTCATTGTTCCTGAGGCTGGGAGTGAATGGCCACCGAAATTGCCTGGACTCCACTGGCAGCAGGGCCTCTCTTCTCACAAGCTGTTGGAACTGCAGAGCAAATAGATGCTGTGGTTTAACCTCAGGGGAAGGAGACCACAATTAAACCCAGTTCTGCAGGGGAGGCATTTCCTTTTCGCAAACAAGCATCAGAAGGTTGAGTGGTAGACATTTCTTGCCCCCATTGCAGCATTTAACAGACTATATAGAGGGGTGTAGGAAGCACGTTGTAGTCCAGACACTGAGCTGGGGAAATAGGAGGGGAAAAAACTCTCCTATCTCAGCAGCTCAGACATCTGATAGCCAGAAACAGCTTCAGATCATGCAAGTTGCAAAAGTGCCTTTCACCAAGAGTTTTCTCCCATGTCAAGAAAAGACAAAGCTTATCTACAGTAGTGGTTATGGGGAAAATATCTTTTTTCAAAAAGTGCATTTTCTCCTGGAGGCACATCCTTATATACCTTTTATGTGGAGCATGAATACGTTTGTACAGAGGAAGAACTCACTTCAATAGCAGGTTCTGCTGCGCAGCAAAAAGGCCACAGCTGCGTGGACATGAGCCTCCAGCCTAGAAGGGGAATTGCACATCAGCTTTGGAGGCTAATAAAGGCATGACCTTCTTGCTTAATGAAAGAAAAATTTCCCAGGAGATGCAGTTCCCTGCTGGCTGTTTTACGTTCTCCCAGTCACAAGCCACAGTCCAGTCCCTCCTTTGCAATCAGCAGCGCTTGTGTTGTCACCCAAGCACCAGCTGTGGGAAGGAGAAGGTCTGGCTGGATGTGAAGCTCTGGGTGAATGATCAGGAAATATTTTTCGGGCAAAGAGGTCATTTAAAAAGTCTTTTATTGCAAAGGAAGCATAGGACATGAGGAAGCTTAGCAAAGAGAATTTTTGAGGGTGGCTTGGAGATGTGGGTGATGAGCCCTGTGGGCCTGAGTGCTTTAAATGCCTTGGAGTTCATTCCATCGGGAGCAAGGCAAGGAGGCTTCAGGACATCTGGGCCATCTTTTCAGCCCTGGTAAAATGTAATAATTCTTACATTGAATGAGTTTTGAATGCTCGAGGGCTGAACTGGACCATAGGATTGGGTCATTTGGAGAAACCTTTGTGAAACTGATATATTCATTTTGATTTCATCACAATCCAAATAGTTCCTGAAAGTGACTTGATTTCTGGGCTGCTATTTTGGAAGCAGTGGGGGAGAAAAAACTTGACTAATGTCAAAACATCCCATTTTGAATCTGCAAAGACTCCATTTGGGTGGAGGTATTTTTGTTTGGTTGGTTTTTGTAGGGGTTTTTTGCTGATTTTTTTTTTTCATGGCATCATCGTTATAATGCAATGTATAAATGCAATCTAATTTATTTCATAGCACAGTGTTAGATCGGTCCAAAGCAATTATTTTTCTACTAAAATGTCATGTTTAATTTTGCCTCTTAATGAATTTAGAATTGGAAGTCTCAAAGCTGTTGATGAAACCAAATGTTCATCATTTTTTTTGGACGTTTCTGTTCAGGTGCTCTACATTTGGCTGTGGTAGAGTCACTAGATAGCACAGACCACAGTGTCTTCCTCCTACCCTGAATCTTCACTGGTTGGGGTGAAATCACTTCAGAAAAGAAGGGCTTTTTCCTATGTAAACTGTGAAGTGGAAAGGAGTAGTAATTGTCATCAAGTTTTCCAGGGTCTACTACAGTACTAATTCAGGCCACGTATCTTGTAACAGGCATTAACAACAACTGTATATATAATAAGTTTGACACATTTGAGTTCTAACAACCTTAAGCTCCAGGGATGCAAGCCAACTTCATTAAAACGGTGGAAGAAAATGTTAGCAAGTCATTTTAAATGGTGTTGGCATATATACACCTTTTGACTTGAATCACTTACTGTTGTCCCAGTAATTCAGCCTGGGCTTTCTGGCGCACTGCGTGAGTGTAAGGAGGAAGTGGTAGAGTTCCCTTAGGCTCCCACTGATGCTTTGGTTGGTATCTTTGCAGTACTTGCTCCCTCTGTGTGTGTGTGCATGTGTGTGTGTGTATTAATTTGTATACATACTTATTTACTTATATTTTTATATATATGGGGAAAAGCGTGTATTTTTCATATGCAAAGTATTATGGAGCATAAGCCCAGCTTTTAATGCTTGAGTCTTTTAGGTGTTTTACATCCTAAAAGTGTTTTACATCTAGGTTGCTAAGGTATGTAGTAGGGCTTAAATGATTCTGCTGTCTGGACGTGTATATTCGTCTGCCTAACAGTTTTTGAAGCTGGCGGACAATTTCAATTATATTTTGAAGAGAGGCAGAGGTGTCAGAGGGACTGCAATCCTACAAGTTTTTAAGGATTAGTGGCTCATAGAGGAGCTACAGTCAAGGAAAGCTAACCCTTTGTTAGACAGCAGGAGAGCATGCAGAAGAAACACTTGTGAACCTGATTTACTAGTTCCTACGGCTCATTCAAATTATTTGTTTAAACCTGAAATACACCTAATTTATACAGAGAGCAGTGTGTCTACACGTATTTGTCTGTTATACACATGCATAATGTTCACTGAAATCCTTCCAGAAATTAATTGCACTCCTCCTTGCTAAAAGCAGAACCTCAGCTCCATCTGGTGGCTCTGTGTTTGGTAAGACGAAACTGCTGAAATTTTTCCTGGCTGTGATTGAAAAAACATAAGCATAGAACCAGGCACACAGGTGGGTGTTAGCTCCCTCGGGATAGATTTTTGTCTATAACAGAGAAGACCCCTATCTTTTGATTCCTTTTTTTTTTGAGGGGGGTTGTTTTTTGAGCTTAATGCCTTTAGAGATCAGGGAGCTTTTTCTTCAAGCGTGAGCTAAAAAACTATTTAAGAAAAAAGGAGAAATTTCCCTCTCCCTCACCTCCATCTCTTGAGAGCAGAAGGTAAAGCTTTATGAGGAAGGTCAAATATTATATCTGAGTTTCAATGTCTTCCTCGTTTATAACTCTTGTCATGTGACCCCTGGAACAAAGCTTCAAGCCAGCTCTAAAACCGGAAATACTCATGGGCTGATATAGCTAATTCTTCATTAATAACATATTTTAATAAAAGTTACATGCTGAAGTGGGTATTTTCTTCTTCATGGCTTTTTCTCTGCTTATATTAGGAAGGCATTGGGCATAGGTTTTCTGTTTTGTAGCTGATTCGTAGTAAGAAATTATTTTTATTCCAAGTGGGATAACAAACTAGAAATCTGAAATGAATTTTTCATCAAAAATTGGTGTTAAATCTGGCAGAGTTTTTGTTTTGATTTTGGTCACATATTTTTAAAAGAAAAAAAATTAGGTCAATGCTAAAAATATAAGAAAAAAAAAGAAACAATTCTGTTCAAACAATAGGCATGGCTTCACATTTTCAGTAAAATAAGTGATGTAAATGCATGAAACATCTTTTTGATGAAAAATACAGTGGCTTGTTGCAGTGAGCTGTGCTGTCTCTGATTTTGCACAGACACGAGGGCCTGGAAGTAGAGCAGTGAGAATTTGTATAGGCATGCATAAGGTCAGCTGAAAATTAGCTCCTTTGCTCTTTTTCCACTGTGAATTGCTACAGCAGCACTACCGAAATGGTGGGCTAGCTCATATAATTTAGGTACATTCTAAGTTGAAAAATTTTGTCTTAAAAATGTTAAAATTAAACAACTTGATTTCCCTCTGCCTCCCACTGTCTTCTGAACCTGAGTGAAACCCAGTGACTGTTTGTATGGGCTCAGAAACATGTCTTTGATGAATTTTAATAATGTGGCTGATGTATAATTCTTCACCCTCTTTCGACAATTAGCAGAATTGGTGGGTCATCATTCAGCTTTCAGTGCTTGCTTTGTGTTTGCAGGAGGCTATGAAAGGGGAAAACCTTACACTTGAGGTGCTGAGGAGGAGGGAAGAGGTTGTGAGCTAGTCTGATAAGAGGAAAGCCAAATCCAACTTCTTCAGCAGACACTTGCTGAGAGAAGAAGTGAGCCCCAAGAATATGGTATGGAAACAGTAATCCAAGACTGGAATACGTTTTTACTTGTACTGCCTTAGTCCTTTGGCACAGCCTGTCGCTACTGTACAGCAACATCCCCAATGCTCTTAGTGCTACAAGCAGTGAGCAAAGCCGAACCTACGCAGAGGAGGAATGGAGAAGTGTAGGTCAAGGCACTGTGAAGGGCAGCAAACACAGCCAGGTAGAACAAAGTTATGAGTCGAGAGTCAGGGTAAAACCAGCACACCTTGCAGGCAATTTTAATCCTTGAGACATTCAAGTTTGCTACAGAGGTGCCTTCACTGAAGTTTATGGTCTCCATGTGCTCCTGGNCACTACCGAAATGGTGGGCTAGCTCATATAATTTAGGTACATTCTAAGTTGAAAAATTTTGTCTTAAAAATGTTAAAATTAAACAACTTGATTTCCCTCTGCCTCCCACTGTCTTCTGAACCTGAGTGAAACCCAGTGACTGTTTGTATGGGCTCAGAAACATGTCTTTGATGAATTTTAATAATGTGGCTGATGTATAATTCTTCACCCTCTTTCGACAATTAGCAGAATTGGTGGGTCATCATTCAGCTTTCAGTGCTTGCTTTGTGTTTGCAGGAGGCTATGAAAGGGGAAAACCTTACACTTGAGGTGCTGAGGAGGAGGGAAGAGGTTGTGAGCTAGTCTGATAAGAGGAAAGCCAAATCCAACTTCTTCAGCAGACACTTGCTGAGAGAAGAAGTGAGCCCCAAGAATATGGTATGGAAACAGTAATCCAAGACTGGAATACGTTTTTACTTGTACTGCCTTAGTCCTTTGGCACAGCCTGTCGCTACTGTACAGCAACATCCCCAATGCTCTTAGTGCTACAAGCAGTGAGCAAAGCCGAACCTACGCAGAGGAGGAATGGAGAAGTGTAGGTCAAGGCACTGTGAAGGGCAGCAAACACAGCCAGGTAGAACAGTTATGAGTCGAGAGTCAGGGTAAAAACCAGCACACCTTGCAGGCAATTTTAATCCTTGAGACATTCAAGTTTGCTACAGAGGTGCCTTCACTGAAGTTTATGGTCTCCATGTGCTCCTGGCTTATGTCACACTTACCCATCACTAGGCATTTGGCAGTGGAGCAGTCACATATTCTCTCCCCTTTATACATTGCACTTTCCTGTGTATGGGGAAGAGTTTTATATAGCCACAAAGAGTTTTATATGCCTTGGTGACATTTAATCTACATACTCTCCTCTACTCCTCCGTTTTCCTAATGAACAAGCTGTAGGCTGCATATTTTGCATACATTAATGCTTTGTCACTTCGAACTCGAGGCAGAAGACTGTTCCAGGCAGAAATACCATCTTGTTCCTGTCACAAGTCTTAATACAGGAGAATATAAAAAAAAACCCCAGAGCATTTGGAATCTTTTAACCAGTTTTAAGCAGCACAGGGTGTTTTCCTGTCTCATCTGTTTATGATAATGTTTAAGATCTTAAATGAGAGCTGTTTCTCCATGTGGGAAGCACAGAGTTCATTAATAATGAAAGACAGCCTTTTCCTAAGCTGTGTACACTCATGATAGAGAGTGGCCAGGAAATGTTCATCCCTCTCAGCAGGAATTGGCGCAGAAATCATCGGACATGACCAAGGTTATGCAGTGTGGTTGTGTCAGAAGGAAGATTTAATCTCTGCTGCCAAAAAGAACATACACACATCCACAAAATGTAATAAATTGCTTAAGACTGAGACTAACTAAAACAAATGTACAGTCCACTGGTAGGCAGTTGTAAATGGTGTGTTCCAGAGAAGGGAGAGGTGCAAAATGGTTAAGCAAAGCCCGTGTGACAAAATTATTCTCCCATTTCTGCCACTTGCCCCTTTAAATGGATGCTGAATGCATGTTTGAAGGATGGCATCAGCAAGACAATATTTTCTCGAGAACAAACAAACAGTCTTGTTGGGGACCAAAGCTGTTCAGTATTTTCTATTCCACTCATGAAATGGAGGTGAACTTTTCTGGCATTTATAAAAAGAAACAAGCCCAGAGGACACAAGAGAGCAATCATACTTGCATGTGTTTGTGTTCACATTCAGGTGCAGTGGGGGACTGTGGTCTAAGAAGGCCAGATATCGATCTAGGACAGGCTAGAAGGATCCACAAAAAAGGCATCACAGCCCATGGGGATCACTTGGCTTTCCCCCACTTCCGAGCAGCCCCACCTCAGCTTCATTGTATGTCACAATCCCCAGATGTGCTTGTGTGCACATTATAAATGTGGCATTAAGGAACAAGGCTCTCTGTGTACAGAGGCAGGATTTGTTGAGGGAGCATCCCATGCTGCCTCAAAAAGGGCATTGACTTACAAGTTCGCCATCACACATCCCCACAGGGACCCTGAAATGTCAGATCTTTGAGGATACAGTAGATCTAAAGTATTTGTTTTAGAAGGAAAGTGGTCTTGCCCTACTGATCTGTAAGGAGTGTGGGAAGGATGACAACTTGACAGGTGGATAAATACACAGCATACACCCCTCCCATCTCCTTAGCAATTATCAAACTCTTTTTAGTGGGTTTAGGGAAGCCTTTTGGGGGGTTTGGTTTGGGTTTGGATTTGGTTTGGGGTTTGTTTGGTTTATTGTGTGGGAGGGGGTTCATTTTTTTTTTTTCGGCCGAGCAGAGAAATGGGCAAGAAAAAGCCAGAACTTGTGTTCACAGCAGTACTGCATGTCTGTAGCATCACCACCTTTTCTGTGGAGATTGAAGAGTTTTGAAGCACTCCCTTGCAGCAGCTCACTAACAATCATTAGCTAGAGATCATGGGGGACCTGTGGCAGCAGAGGAAGTATTTACTTTCTCGTGTAGTAGTTAGCTAAAACCTGACCATTTGATCTTAGTTTGACCAAAAAGGATAAAATCAATCATAAAATGAATATATATTCCCTGTAGTAACAGCTTTCAACACGCTTGATGCGATTTTGACGTGCTGCAATTGGGTCTGTGGAGTTCTAATGATTGTATGTGAGGTAACATTGATTTAAGCTTATTTTTCTCCTTTGCTGTTTTTCTTAGTCACCTGCTATGGCATCTGAATCTACACACATAAAGTGAAGTGTTGTTCAATCATTCCACAGTCGTGGCACTGTCACTGCCTCTGAGCTCCCCTCCTTTAATGTTGAGAGAGCCTGCAGAGTCCAGGCTCCTGGCTCAAGCATCAGAAAGAAGCTGCTTAATGCAGGCTATCTGAATAGCCTTTTGCTGCCCCTTGTCATCTCTTGTAAGGCTTTCTTCAAGTCACATGCTTACTTAACAATGGCATTTTTAGAGGAATCTTTAGCATGGAGTCAGTGGATTTCAGATTGGGAGTGTCTCTGACTTCCTTAACTTAAATAGATTGTAGTTTTATGTAGATATAGGGGAAGAAGAGGACAGTTGTAGTGGTAGTTTGGGTATGTCTGTCTCACTGGTTGTCTGCTCTATGAAGCTGTTTGCACTACAGCGGGTCTGAGCAAGAAATATGACAGTGGATGTAGTGAAAACATCGGGAGCTTTCGTTAGGGCTGGCTGACCTTTCCATCTGAGCTCTGGGTCTGCAGCAAGTTCCATCAGAAGCAAGTGTCCAAGGAGCTGTTTAAAGTAAGTGGTCACTTATTTTAAGTGGCAGCAGTATCAGCAGCAGTATCCCTCTGCTTCATAGGGAGCCTCACACAGACTCTTCCCAGTCCATAGAAAAGTAATTTTTCAGGATCACAGAAATACAAATAGTGGCAGAAAGCAGAACATTTTTCACAATGGTGAAAAATTCATATGCTTTTCCTAGCATTAATTTAATCAAAATATTAGACTCACCAAGTTGATGATTTGATCTTGGCTTCTGAAAATCTTAGAATGACCCTAAGGAAAGCTTTGGCCAGAGAAGATAGACCAGACAATCAAATTTATCTAAACTGAGCTTTTGAATTACATTTATTTGTACTGTGCTTGTTGAAGAGCTGAATTTTTACTGTCCTTCCCTGGAACAGGTTGTTATTTTTGGCATCAGTATCTGTGTTATCATCAATGTCTGATCACTTTGTCTGCGTGTGGCAGCCCCATTCCTCTTCTTGTGGTCTATCACAAATGCTGCTCTACTCAGAGACCCTGGGGAGGGGAGGACTTGGTGCCCAGTTGTAACAGCAGAGAATCCCCCTCAAGGAGCTTCTGATTAAGATCATGAGACAAAGTGCTGTTTAATTTAAGGAAAGATAATACCCAGAGGTGATATATTCAGCCACAGCTTAACTGAAATCAAAGAGCACGCAAAAAGGTGAGGGAGGCAGCAGAAAAAAGGTTACGCAGTGCACCTTGTATCAAATACTCAGCTGAGGATTAGCTGTTGATTGTGGAGCATAAGCCAAAAATCAAGTTTTATTGTGTGCCCTACAGAGATTTCTGTGTTGAAAATGAAATCAGAAAAACAGGCGCTTGTTTATCTCCATACGTTATTGCAGCATGTGTGACAAGAAAATAAAGAAGTCATGAAATATTATTAGTGCTTTCTTTTTATTGATTACTGTGTTTTTTTAGCTGCAGGAAATACTGGAGAAAATTTATGGCTCCAACCTTTAGTTTAAAAATTAGTGTGATTGTTAAGCTGTGGAATTATGGACAGCTGCTTGTCGAACAGTAACGAGAAGACAACCTTTGCAAAAAACACCTAATATTCTGCCTGCATCAGGAAACTTTCACACAATAACAAGAGCTGATCAGTAAGAGTAATAACCTGCTTTAGAAGGGGAATGTAGATGACAGTAAATAAACACAACTGTTGAAAAAGGCAGTGCAAGGCACATAATGAGGGCGTTTCAAAGAGATTTGCAGTAAATACAGCTCTTTTTTTTAATAACAGGGTGTTTACAAGTTCCTCTGACTTGTTACTCCTGAGTCCATCACAGTAATTCCACTGGCTTAGATGGCACAGTAATCAAGTCAAGCCTGATGAGAGTTAGATTTCTATTCTAAATTATACCCACTTCACCTTCCTAGCCCACTTTTGCTCGAAAATGTTTCCTCCGCAGAATTCTGTGCTCTTCTTCCAGAAGACTTAAGCAGTGGGGGCAGTGGCGTTACAAATAAGCTGTTGATTTATATCAGCCTTTGTGGCTGACACTTCATCTGTCCATAAATTTTTAAGCTGCCATTACAGCGCTGTTGCATCTTTATGGGAGTGGTGCCTCACCTTGCCCTATCCAAAGCATCTTCCCTTTGCATAAGTTCCATCTGCTCAGACTCAGAAGAAACTATTTAAAAGAAAATACATTTAAAGGTTGTTTCTGGTTTATTGTAAGATATTTCTGTTCCTGAGGCATCTTTCATCTGATGATTAGCATCAAAGTATTTTGTAAGCCTTGATTCTTTAGCTTTCCCTGTAGTCTCAAGGTATTTGGAGAAAAAGGTTTTGCATAGCTCAGAGTTGAAACTTACTTCTTGACAGCACAGAGCAAGGTGAACCAACAGCTTGGGCCAGAATTAAAAAGACAAGTGATGGATGGCTAATACTGTGAGAGGAACCTGATGTGGAGAAAGGAATACATGAGTTGAGTGCTTCACATGCAATTTAGACCTCCCTATCTTTCACCTTCATCTGATTTTGTCTGTAAAGCTCTGGAGGAAATAAAAAACTGGGCAGCAAGCAGAGATTGCAGGAAACCTTGCTGAGCTGGAAAATGGAGGTGTAGCTGGAGAAAACGTAGATGGAGACCCAGTGTTGGCTCTGAGGTCACAGCCAGCTTACAAGAGACCAAGGGCATGGAATGCTCTGCCATGGCCAGCAGATGCATTGACTGAGCAACACCACAGCTGGGATGTGTGGTCCTTGAAAGTCCTCCACGGAGCTGAGAACTGGCAAATCCAACAGCACACAGGAGGATTGCTGAGGGTCTGTTAAGGCAAGCCAGCCAGGAAGGGAAAAAGCAAGTGACCATCCTTCATCAAAAGGGACGTGGCCAACAAAGCAGTTCAATTCTGGGCATTACCTGTTTCTACTGGTACAGTTGTGCTGAAAAACAGTTATTCAGTGTTAGCTATTAGCCTTCGGAGCTGTTTACACGTGTTTTTTTTATTTCACACTAAGAAATGGTCAAAAGAATATCATTGGAGCCTTTCACTGTATAAAAATTGAATGACTGTCCCGTCTTTGCAAGACTGAATGGGCAGAAATGACCATAGGTGTAACAAATACCACCCAGTGAATCACTTCCTATGCCTGATTTTCAGATGTCTTTAGCACCCCCACCAGGAATAATTGTTTAAAGAGCTCAGTACTCAAAGGGACCAGATTTCTGAGTGGCTCAGCACTCTGGGAACAACCTATACCTCTAGCATCATAAAGAGAGATGCACAGCTGGCAGAACATGCTCTGACCCACTACAACACAGACATGTGTCTCAGTCTTCAGTAACTAGCTGTCAGTCCTTAAAGATGATGCTGAAATGGAAAAGGATATGCAGCCTGGGAAAATAATGGCCGAATTTGTTTAACATACTTTACGACAACAGTTATGTCACATAATTTCAAGTGAATCTTGTTCGTTAGAGGCTGAGTCTCTGCATTTGGTGCTGTAGAAGCCTGAAGGCATCACAAAGAATTTGTCTAATTGGCATCATGGATGAAGGCTGCTGAAGCATTGGGAACGACCAGGTCTTCCGCACCGGTAATGATCTTATTGCCATAGTTACAGCTGTCTGACTCTCCTGCTCCCTGCAAGTTGACAAATCGCGTTAAGAATATTTGCAAAACCTTGAAAGTCTCACCTAGGAGACAAGTAGTTGAGCAGCTGCTTTAAAACCCACCTCTGCCTATATTCATGCCCAATCCTGCTTCATCTGTGGGGGAAGCCCTCATTGTCTGTAAAACCAAAACATCTGCTTGCTCCTTAATCCTGGGCACTGGCACCTCAGGGACTCCTTCGGCTTTGTGGAGGCTGAGCAGGCTGAGCCTTGCAGAGGGCTATGTGCCTTTCTTCCTAGGGAAGGGAATAAATACAATTCTTGAAAACCTGTTCAGATCAGGAGCCTGGGTTAGGACAGGGGCACTGAGATGAGAGTGAGTTGGTGTTGACTTGTCCTGGCGAGGCTGAAATGTCTCTTCTTTCCATGAGGTAAGAGCATTGATTCAAGGCACCCATGAAATCTGAGCCATCTTTCATTCCCCATCAGGAAGCTGTGCTCTACCTGAGCAGGGCAGGTGTACAAAACCACAGGCTGCGACTAAGAGCCAGAGCAAGGGCACTTATCACTCTTGACTGAAGAGCCTCAACTCTTGTTCTGTGAATTAAAGAAAAAAAGGCTCAAAGGAGCATGGTTACTAACCCACCACGGCACTTCTAATGCCAAGTTGTATTCCAACCCTTACAATTTGTATCCTTTTTCCCGCTGCATGTTCTTGTTAACAAGCAATTGCAGCTTCTTTTTCCATTTTCAGCCCCTCTTGTCTCAAACTGGATGGTAAACAGGGTGGCCTGACTTAGTCAGGTGCCTCACAGGTATTAAGATGAATTTTCCTTCCCAAAGTACTTTGTCTCAATTTCCTGGGTTGTAAGGATCTGTGTGGTGATTTGGGTAGTTTCAGCATACTCTGTAATCCGCTGTCTGTCTTTTTCCACGGAAAATGCGAGGATGTCATTGTCAGGCGTGCACAGCAACTAGACTGCCAGGCATTCTTGCATGTGTCTTCTTATTTTGTAAGCTGACTTGATAAATTAAGAATGGTTCTCATACAAACAGACTTCCAAGGCATCCCTTAGTACAATTAATGGGATGGGCAAAGGGTTTTTTTATCAAGCACGGTCCTTGTGCTCATCTGCCATCTCCTTTTGTGGACTCATTTAAGATGAGTCTGAAATATGTTCAGGGTTTCAGGAGAAGCATCCATTCAAATCTTTTAATTGAAGTCAGGAGAGCAAAAGCAGCAAGCAAACTTAAAAATCTGGAAAGAGGGGAAAAAATGTCCGTGGGTCTGAGACAAGTCTTGCTGCAAAGAGGTTTGCACAGGTGTGCTGAGAGGCAGGGCATGTCTTTTTTTGAGAATTTTCTGTGACCTTTGTGGAAGGTGTCGGTGAGCCTCTCCCTCTCAGGCACAGAGCTTCCTCTCTGGACCACTCCTATGCAGGGCTCTGAGGCCACAGCAGCTTGCAGAGGGGGAATTTTTCAATGTCTCTTGGGTAGTGTAGTCCATTCAGAAGCCCTCACCTTGGAGAGAGGCTCTGGCACAGAAATACCCATGGGGAGCCACAAAGGTATTTCCAGTTAAGTGTCAGTGGCACTTGGCAATTTTCAGTGTTCAATTTTCCATTAAAAAAAAAAAGAAACTGTTTTCGGTAAAAAATGCTTTTCTACATTTTTTTTCCAAGCCTTTGCCTACATCTTTTGCACAATTAAACCTCATTATCCAGCAGTGTGAAAGGGATGAACTCTGCATCTGCCAACATGCTCTGCACTAACTGCATTAGCCTCTCCTGCTTGGCCATATGGATTAATGTTTTGAACTGTCACCTGTAGCCAATTTCATAATGGCCATTAATAACATATAAAACTACATGCGCATTGATAAAGGAGGGAAGCACTCTCCTTTAGGTGATTGAACAGCTGCATTATTTCTGTGTTGTCTTGGCAAAGTTACTATTTTCCTGTGAGACCATGGGTTGGGATCTTTTTTGCTTGTTGGGTGACTTGACAAAGATTGCATCAGGCATGAGTTGGAGGGCATTGGACCAACAAAATACGAGGACTCACACTGTATTATGCCTTTCACAAGTTGTTTGAACAATGGGTCAATTCTCAGTTGTTAATAGTTCGCAACAAAAGATCAGACTCTGGTCTTTCATATGGTTTTTAAGTTGAACCCTACGGACTCAACTGTGCATGCAGAGAAGGTCTGCAATCGAGTCTTCGATTTTAAGTTATAACCAAGCTGCAGGAAATAAAACCTCCGTGCCGATTAAATTATAGAATACTTTATTTTACTTAATCTTGCCCAGCAAGCTGAAATAAACATGCATCCTTAGATGTACCAGTAATTCATGTAACATGATAATTACTCAGTGTGCAATCATTACATTTCCAATAGCACTCATTACCCCAATAGCTCTCAAGCATTTCTGCAGCAACACTTGGCTTGTAGCTATAATGATACCATTTTGCACATTTCTGAAGGCATTTTTTTGCTCTGACTAGCATTGATTGCATTTCATTTACCTTTTTGCCCCTGCTATTGTTTATTGGCAAGAGTTTATCAATTAGCTCAGTCAAGATCCCAACAAAAACTACTGTTTCACTCACTAAAAATCAATAGAAAAACTCAATAACTCTTTCCAAAACCCAATAAAGAAGCAGCAAATAAAGTGTTCACAGCAGATATGTGCACAGGGCTTTGGTTGAATAGTTTATCTGAGGAAAAAATCATGTTTTTTGTTGACTTTAACTACCTACCAAATGCAGCCTGAACCTGCAAACAATTTGTTCCTGCCTTGCCCTTTTGCTTTTGTTTCAAAATACTGAAATAAAGGTGGTGTTTTCAAATAGGAACTAATTTGATAGTTTAGAAAACGTATCTTGAGATAAAGGTTATGGAAATGGGAAAGTACTACCATTTTTGAAGGTTAAAACTATGCTAAAACCAAGCCACAATATTGTGTACAGGGACAGGAAGGAAGAACAGGCAACGTTGTGCTGCTCAGCTCAGACCAAAGCAACCACTCTTTGCTTCCACTTCCAAGTGACTTTGTGATTGTCCTTTTGACCTCCGTGGACATCCATTCCTCATGTTTAAAATGGGAGTCCATCTGGAGTATAATTTTGGGGACACGGGCTAAAGCTCATTTGTTCTTTCCATGATGAGGCTAATGTAGTGACCTTCATAGCAGAAAGCAATAAGAAATCATTTTGTATTGTAGTTTGGGATGAAAAATTCAAGAGGAATATATCTGGTGATGAGCTAACTAATTCTAATGCAGAAGCAGTAGGTGTTTTCCACAGTTACAGCAGGATCAGTTTTCAAATGCCCTTTAGATATGGGCAATAATTCTTGCTCTTTTGTACTACTGTGGCAGCTAGAGGCTTCCAGCCAAGCCAGGATCTGGTATACTGTGTGATGCTGTATTGTTTGTGCACCCAATGCAAGACATTCCTGTCCCAGAAGATGTGCTAAAATAAGCAGATAAGACAAAAATACTGGAGAAAGGAAATATTTTTTATTTTTGCTTGTTCAACTGATGAAGATAGCAGAGAAGTTAAGAGATACGTTCCGATTACCCGTGAAGTTGCAAGCACAGCCCTGAGGCAAACACTAATACCTTCATTTCCAGTAAAATACTTTAATCTTGTGTTATCCTTCATGTGCACAGGAACCAGAACACAGCAGTTGGGAAACATTGTGCTTCTCATATTTTGATATGGTCCAAAGCAAGCAGCCATTTTTGCATTACAAAACTGCTTAGGGCTTGTCAACAATTAACATCATGTTTAGAAGGGAAAACATGTATTTTTAAAATCTGCTTCACTCTGATCAGATTAGAAAATAGTGTCAAGGCAATTAAAGGAAAATAAAGAAGGATGAAACTGCTCTCAGAGTAATGGAAAAATAATTATCAGTGTGCCAGCCGATTGCATGTCATCCCTGCTGGATGCCAAAGGAGAAATATCTATTTTCAAAGTGCTTCTTGGGCCTCATCCTGCATTGTGCTCAGCTTGCTCAGTTCCCATGCAGTGTTGATGGAAACTAGAAGCACCCAGCACCTCAACAGCTGCCCTGAACATCTTCCAGGATCAGCCCACCCTGGACAAGAGCAGCTTGTGCACTGGTAGTGAGAGCAGCACAGAGGAGTTGAAAATACCACAAAGGAGAATAAAATGCGTTGGAAAATTCCATAATTAGAGATGACGTCTTTTAATCATGATTTATTAACACGGTTGCTGCCATGTTTCCAGTGATTGTCTGCTGTTTTGGAAAAGTGTCTCCTTGGATGTGTTGACATATTTGTGTCTGTTTACGGTGAGAGATCTCCACAAAACAGTTCAGCAGCTGGGAGACTGCTGGTATACTGGAAAGTGTGTGTATCTCTTGGAGAAAAGCCCTCTGAACTTTTGTGAGGAGGTTATTGTGATGTGACTTTGAAACCTTGTCCTCCTGCTCACGATAAGTCGCTCCTAGGAAGGGGAATTGAAAATAAAAGTCTGATTTTAATGAAATCTTTAGGAATGGTTGCATTTGCTTTCATGGCCTTTCGTTTATAAACAGCAGCAAATGGAGAGGCCAGAAGTAGTACTGGGACCTAGTACAGCTGCGGTTTCTCATGGCAGGGGAAAAAAATAGTGAATTCCATTAAGCTGTTGGTTTTCATTCTGCCTTGCTGCTATTTAGCAAAGGTAAATGCATTGTGAAGACCAGGGGCACAGTAGTTATATGCTCTGGCCTGTGACATGAGCACATATCGAATGATTCTGAAGACTTCCCTTTCTTGGCTAAACAGATGATGACGGCAGGAGAGCTCATGCCTCACCCTCCTGCTCAAAATGTTCTTAGACCTTTCTAAGTGCAGCCAAGGGGAGGACTTTCTTAATCAACCTCATTGGTAATCTGACTGAAGGTCTTTAGCAAGGTTTATTATTTTCTTCATCTTTGGCCTGAGTTGGTGAGATGGGTAATTAATTATAGTTTATCCATTTGTCAGAATGATTAAAGCAGCTCTGCTGTGTAGCTTGACCTTCAGGTAACCAGAGAATTCTATTCGCTTAACACTACCCTACCATTGCAGGAAATCTGTGCAGCTTCTTGCACCTAATATTTTCCTCTACGTTGTTCTTAATGTTCTATATTCTTCTAGTATGATTTTTATTTTAATTTAGAAGATACATAGAATTGTTCTCATTAGAGTTGGAAGAATTTCTGAGGCCCATAAGAATATTCACATTGAATGTTGTGGGCATTCTTGTAGGTTTATCAACTTTTCTACAGATCTATATCCCTTTTATTGAAACTAATATATAGAACTTCTCTGTCTTTTAGTAATTTATTCTCTCTTTCTTTACTGAAGCTAAAGATACATCTTTTGTGAGTCTACTCTCAGAGGTTTTACTGAAAACCACACTTTTGCTTACCGAGGATCCTGAGAGAACCAGTTTAAATGCCTACCAGAGTGGTGGAGGATACTGAGGGTTTTGTACTGAGAGTGCAGACTGATGCTGGAAAGGATATTCCTGCAGTCTTGCTTGTGCTGAAACAGTAAAATAAGCTAAGGAGGTCTTTCAGATTTTCTTTGTCTTTACCATTACTTGACTTGAAAATTCTTTCCATTTCTTTCCCTTTCCAAAGTATCTCTTTCAACTTGTCTGAGTAGATAATTCCAGCAGATACTCCTGTTTCTGTCTTGGGAAGGACTTTTGATCTTGGATCCTGAACTGTAGTGGTACAGAACTGGCCGCATGATGGAGGACAGGAAGCCTGAAAGTTGGCCACCTTCCTTCTGGTGTGCTTTTGAAAAGTGCCTGCTACCTACTCCCTGGTGACTTTTCTCACAGCACCGTTGTCTGTTAGTTCACCACACGTCAAGGGAAAGTGTTCTAATTTGAAATACAGTAGGGCCTGGTGTCGATACTGTAATGTGTATCCATATTCATAGATCGCTTCAGAAAACTCCGATACTTGCCAGAGTAGAAAAGTTGTGAGCAAAGATTCCATAAGTCACGAGATTGCCTTAAAATCCCGAGAGTCCAGGGTGTGTGAATGTGTATTTCTCTTGGGTATTTCTTTAGGGTTTATATTTTTCAAGCTTTCCCCTGTCAGCTGAAAAGCAAGTCACTTATGAATAAAAGAAAAGCTGAGAATTTCTTTCATGTTAGAGGGCTTCAGGAGCCACAACTTGAGCATGAAATGTCACTGGATCTGTAATGAAATCATAGGAGCTGGCAAGACTGCCAGCATACTCTCCTTTGCCTACTTCTTAGAAGCAAAACCCTTTAAAATTGGGCTATTGTTCCTATAAAAATTATAATTAAATATTACTGTCCTTTAATACATACCTCTTATTCTGTGACCTTGTGTCACAGAATTAAACATATGATTAACAGCAGATAAAGCTGCTTGATAATGATAAATAGCTGAAGATTTAGTGTATATCGGATGTGAGTCCATCTCTTTTTTTGTGTTGATGTTTTTTAGCTGCAGTTACACATCTGCAATAAATCTGTAGTAAAAACTTTGAGGAAACTTTTGCACTACTCCTTCCAAAAAAGATTTTTCTCTACAGCCCAAACTTTTGTAATTTAAAACCAAACACAAGCATTGTCCGTACATTTCGAGAGGCAGCTGGAGTAAAATCTTTTGGATGAGATTTTAATGAATGACTCTGTTCTCTCACTGAATCAGTGCAGGGAGTAAATTTTTAATGACTCATTAACAAAGTTAATAGTTTTGAAAATCATTACAGTGTGATTCCATTATTTTGTTTCTTTTTGCAGTGCAACTAATGCTCCATGCATCATAGTAATGTGGTTTTTTTTGGTGCTTCCAACAACAGTTGTTCTGACTCAGAGCTTCCTCTTGGAAATGTGTTGTGAAAATGGCAATTTAGAAATATTCTGAGATGCTCACGAGTTGGATTTTGGATCACAATAGACCTACTTGTGGGCTAGGCACCAGAGCCTATATGGGCCCTTTTAGAAGGAGATACATGTCTAATATGATTTTTGAAAGTATTTGACTAGCCTAACATCTTAAGTATGAATGAGAGGCCAAATTTCTCTAGGCACTCTGTATAACCCTATAAGCTGCCTGGATTTGTTTTCCTTCCTTCCTTCAGTGTTTGAAATGTTTCAGATGGTCCTAGGTCTGCATTCATATGCCCACTGACCAGCAGCCTTTGCCTGGCATAATAGGAGATTTATGCTCAATACTGTGTATTCCCTTCTATCTCCAGGCAGCACTTTCTATTGGCTATATTTTATGTACAGATATATCTTTTATAGGAGCCTTTTACTACAGCTGTCGCCCTGAAAATCACTCTGTTGCATTCAGTTCAGACCAACTACTTTGACTGGATAAAAAAATACCTAAAATTATTTTCTGTAATTTATCTCTTAGTCAGATGTCTGTATAGTCCATTGCCTGCTGAGTGAAGAGAATTTGTAATAAATGTTAGCTAACAAGCTTCTTCCTTGCTAACTAGAGCATTAAATTCATTGACAAATGTTGTCATGAGTTGGTTTGTGAGCAAATAAATGGAGTTCAGAAGTAAGGAGAAGAAATATGAGGCCACTGAAAGGGGCCTGGAGAAATTTGAAAGCTTAACACTTGTAAGCGTTAGAGAAGACCTTTATCCTGACAAAACCATACAAGACAATGTTTTATAAAGTGATTAATGGGGGAGGTAGTATGGTCCCCCCAAACCATACTGAAAAGTATACAGGTGTTCAGAGATAGCAAAAGGGGAGAATTTAAAACTAAGACTGTGATTCCCACTGATTTGAGAGCAATTCATGGCACTAAATGAGATAAACACAGCTGATCTTATTTTTTATGGAGATTGCCTCCCATATAACTCATGGCCAGACTACCCAACTTGTCTGAAGGCATCAGGAGATGGTATTTACAGCTTGGGCCTGAATGAAAAACAACCATAACCTTAAGCAACTTCCCCTCTTGCCTATCCAGCTCCAGCCAAGCATTTTGTAATTTTGACTCTTACAAGATCTTTGGAGTTAAGGAACCTCTTAGCCTGCAGCACATACTTCTGCTGAGGCCTTGAGGTGCTGATATGGGGGCATCATATTTCTGAAAGACACTAAATTTTAAGACACATTGTCTCTGTTTTACATATTTCCTGCTCATCTTCATATGCATCTGTGTCATGATGGGGACTGTGATCCAGGAGATCTTCAGGGATTATATTTCCTTAGTCTGCAGGCAATAGACGCTGCAACAGTCTCAGTCTTGCTGTTTTGCAGGGACTAAAGCCTGCTGCTGTAAGAGTGAACTGAGTTACTAGCAGAAATTAAGCCCTTTCAAGGACAGGACTATGGGGAATCAGGGTTTTATGAACCACCATGGTTCCTACCTACTCAAGAACTGCTTGCAGGTCCCACCATTTCAGTCATAAACGGGAAATTACCCATGTATCACTTATCCAATCTCACTCCTGCTCCTGATGGTCCCCAGGTTTGTTTCCCTTTGACAGGGACACTGATTTCCTTATCAGTCTCATGGTGGTCGTACCTGCAATTCAGGGCTGTCACTGCCTGTGCCAGAAGCTGGCATGGCTGAACAGGTCTTCAGGTAGTTTGGTTTCAAAGGAACAAATTTATTTTTTACGTTGGAAGCGTCCCCTGATTTTAAGGACAAAAAAGAGATCCATGGAAAAAGAGTAACCATCTTGAGGGGTTGGACCTTGCTAAGCAGCACAGACAGGGAAGAAAGGGAACCCGTATTTTTGGGCAGCAGCCTGCACTCTAAGGCCTGGCTGTTTCTGCAGGTGCTCTGTAGTTTCTCAACAGGTTATTGCTGTATTATTGTAGTTGCTGGTACAGGTTGTAGTCAATCTATGCAAGCTATCATAAAGTCTGGATTTAGGTGTGTGCATGCTTAGGTCGGTGCAGAGTGAGAGCAAGCAGTGTTTGGAAGGGAGGCTGCTTCATATGTGCTGCCTGTTACTGGATATTTCATTCAAGGGGGAATTCAGTGCTTTGTCCTCACAAGAAATCAGTGAACTGTGCTGTACACTGGAAGTTCTGCGTAGAGCTCATAGAAGTGGCAGTGCTGAAAAATAAAATCATCTGATGTAATTGGCCCATTCGGCACTGCAGTATTTTTGAGGCTACTTTTTGATAATACATAGATTCTAACTGGTAATTCCCACTTTTAAATATCTTATGTTTAGTTACAACAAATGGTCCCCTTGTTCTTTAATGTAAATAAATTTGTGTGAGCATGTGTTTAATGGCCTCTTTCATATTTTCCTTTTAACCAGTACTGGAATTTACTCTACTTGAGCTAAGCACCTCCATATTTTGTGGCAGTTTACTTTCATATCGTTCTTCTGGAAATATCACAGACAAGATAAATGGATTGGCACCAATTTGCTGCTTGGGTGATTAATGTCAAAGCTATTTCTAAACCATTATTTTGTTATACATGGCATTTTATCTTTGTTTAGAAAATAAATGCACTAAGTGCAGATGCTAACTATAGATTAAGAATACTTAATTTACTTTGAAATGTAATAAGCTTTGGAGAGGAGATTGCTTCCAACGGTAATGTCCTCACCCATAAGTGATCAGTGTTAAATATTTTTATTTTAAATCCACTTTTAGTCATTAGTTTGAGGTGATTGTCTGTCTAAATAACAACATGCTTCAGAAACATTGATTTATGTTTTCTTTTTTTTAAAAAAAAACATCACCACTACTCAAAACGCATTGTTTTTCCTGCACATCCCCAGCAACTGAGGGGACTGAATAATTTGATACTCAAATTCCAGTATCAGATTTTGTGTATGTCACTTCTCAGTGAAGCTATTTCTTCCCCAGCAAAAATCGAAGGCTGTCCTTTAGTGCTTTTTTCACTGATTTGAGCTTAATATATGATTTTATGCCTGTACACAGCCTGGGTAAAGGCTTGGGTCTGGGTCCCACAGGGCCTTCAGTTTTACCTGCTGCAATTTCTACTGAAAGAAGCAAAATTCCCAGCCAGTTCACGCAGAATAAATTTCAATCCTGACTGTGTAGCTGATCAGTGGATGTCACAATGGTGAGCTAAGAGTGTCACGCACTGCAAAACGTCTGGGAGGGAATGATTCTGAGTGATACAAACTGTAATACAGACACACGGTCGCTATTTGCAGTATGTCACCTGCACCTGAGGAGCAATAAAGCAGGGAAATGGAACTATGAATTACCATGGGGAGGGAAAGGTGGTCAATGGCGTGATATTAATGAGATTCATGGTATAGATTTCCATTTGCAGCCACAGTGCTGCTGATAGAGAAGTAATAACTCTGTTGCATCTCAAGAAGGTTAGATCTTGTGTGCTGTCTATCTAAAAGCAAGTTTTGCACCCCAAATCAGTTCTTGGTAGCCACAAAGTTATCCAACAGCCCAAAGAGGCCCTAGTCCTTGATTAGCTGGGAAATTGAACTTGGAGGGATGTCCATGGAAAAACAATGCTATGGTTTGGAATAGCATACTGTATTTTGACTTCTGCCCTTAAATATTAGGTAGGGTAGAAGTCCCCTTCCTTCCATATTGTGTCTAAAAATACTTTAATATTTTACTCCAGGGGATTAAAGTGGCCTGATTCTTGGAAGTGTTCTCCTCGCAGCAGCCGGGGAGATTGGAGAAGAGCACCACGTAACTTGAAGATATATAATTAGCACTGTCAAGCACATCTCCCCAAGGATAGGTCTCTTTAAAAACCTTGATTTCCAGGAATCCCTATGGAGATCAACTTGTGTGTCCCAAGCACTTTTGCAAATTAGGCTACTTATGTTGTCAGTGAGGTATCCTTGTGCAAATTTGAAATGTTGATAGACATGTGTATCAGGTGTCTGCAGGGCTTATGCGTGGTGACTCCTGTGGTCTTTGGCCTCTCAAAGAATGCACTGGCTGCAAAAAATATTTCAGTGTGTCCCACGGTCTGTCTGCATCTCATGTCACAGTAACTGAGGAGATAATTCCTCAATGGAATAGAAAATAGTTTTGCAAACTGAGAGCTAGAGAGAAAGAAAACTGAAAACAGGAAGATAGAAAACATCATGACAGAATTAATAGACTAATCTGTTAATCAATTACTGTTTGAAGACTATGTCAAGCTCTTTTCTTTTGCTTTGTATCAGATGGATCAGGACTTCTTCCAGGAATAAAGTCATCATCTTTTTGTTCCTTTTGCTTTCTTTCCTTTCCTGCCTAGGACACACAATCAATATTGATAAATTTCTTCATTTTTAATGGTCCAGTGTGAATTTTTTACAGAATACTTTTAACTAAGTCTTAATAAGCAAAAGACTTTTTTTCCAGTGATCACCTGAAGGCATGTTGATCTTCACTCCTGCTCAGCGCTTGGAGTGAAACCTTCATCTGATAAGAAAGGAAAGAGGAATCAATGGCCAAGGTGTGCCTTTATCTTATACCTCTACAGAGGAACCTCTTTATTCCTGGGCAGGAAACACTGCAGCTGCATTTTCACTACCTTTTTTGATGTTAAATTTTAGGATTTTCATTTAGAAACTGGCAACCAAAAAGTATTTACCTCACTATATGTGTTCCTGCTTTGGTAGGATTCATACAGTTATAGAAGAATCATTTGGGATCTCCCTGCCATGGGCACAGACATCTGTCGCCGTATCAGGTTGCATAAATCCCCATCCAACTGGACTTTGAATACTTCCAATGATGGGGTGTCTACAATTTCTCTGGGCAACCTGTTTCAGTGCCCCTCTCCCTTCAGCATAAAAAATGTCTTCTTTACATCCAATCTAACTCTCTAATCCTCTTTCAGACATGGAGCTTTGAATCTTTGTATTTGCATTGCAAACTTGAGCACATTTAATTAAAATAAGAACAAAAGCATATAAGCATTTCCAGTTACTTGGGTGTCATTAATCTTTGGATTAATTTTCTTTGGGCAGCTATAATTTCTGTGTGATGCTATCGAATAGCAGCTGTCTGGGCTGTTGCTCCTAAGCAGAGATATGCTGCAGGAGTGTGGTAGATGTGAGGTGGAGCACAGATGATTGTTTGGCTTGATGAACGAAACTTGAGCTGTGCTTGGCGTGCTGGGGAGAGCAAATCAAGGTGAAGAGCATGCATTTATTGCACTCTGGAATATAAAAGGGGAAAATAAAAAATGAGAGAGCATGAATATGTTCATGTCTGCAGGTATACTTGTGTTCACAGACCTCTAACTCGAACTATTCATTCTTTGTGGTCAGGATATGGGTATTCAGGAGATCTAGGAAACATCATCCATGTCCCAGCTGTGAGATAGCCTGTATCTCAGCAGAGCACTTGACCTATCTACTTTTAAACCGGGTTGCTTTTTCCTCTCATCCCTCTGATTGCACTGTTCCACTTTGAATGCAACATTAAAAATTCCTTGGAACAGAGAGAGCCTGTTTCTCTCTGGCATGTCAGGTCATTCCTAATTCATGCCGTAAGAACATTTGGGGAAGCATTTGTGGGAGAAGGGACTGCAAGCACATGTGAATTTTCTAGTTACTCGACTGGTTAACTAGTTTTCTTTCTTGTCCTGTGTTCCATCAATATTTGAAGTTTCCATCGGGTTCAGTTTCTGCTCAGGGATTTTCCTCAGTGTAAAAGAAGCAGAAGGTACTGCAGAGTTGTAGCATTTCTGGTTGATATTTTCTTCTTGGAGGGGCAGTACTTCGATGTGAATTACTCAGAGAAGGCAGGATCGTGACAGTATGCCTAAGGGCTGACTACCAGACTGGAATGAATGAGAGCATATATGCATTAGCTATGTCAAACACTGCAGTCCTGAAGTATGTGCTTGTGAATTTGTACAAGATATACAGCAGGCTTTCTTGGATAAGGAATTACTGAGCTTTCGTGCAGGGAGCTCTCATGTATTGAT